>CABFOV010001445.1:61736-108327 GCA_902141375.1 Timema poppense
TCACAATCACCCTACCATTACACATTAGCGTAAGTGCGTATAACCCGAACGGGCAGTAAGACGCGGTGCTAATAATAATAATAATAATAATAATAATAATAATATATATAGTAACCTTCCAAAGGGACTAGGTTAGCGCCTCATATTTGTGACTAAGATGTTGACTCACTATAAGTTACCATAGATAGAACGTTTAGTTGCTTAATTGCTAGATGCCTAAGTATCTAGGCTTCTTAAGAACCTGAGTGAGCACAAGCTGATGGGCTAATGGTCATGTTCTTTAGGGTACAGTCATTTAACCGAGCGAGCTCTTTCTTGAGGTCAGTTCAAGGGATTTCTTTAAATGTTTATAATTAATGACCCGCCCCTGTCCAAGTTGTTGCAGTTGGAGAGTTGTAGGGATTGTCTTCTCGGGAGATTTTAGGATCCTGTATATTGATCCCTAACAATAATTTGCTTTAGTTAAACCCTATTGGCTCATCTGCCTGTACTCACAAGGCTCATTATACTGGACGTTTTGTTCTCAGTTTATTATGTATTTATTTATCTACTTGTTGTGATATTACACTCTACAATCACACTATATTTATTACAGAAGACAACGGAAACCAAATGAACTATCCTTAATGTCACATATCATACTGTACTATGTTATATGTCTCATTAATAAAACTCTGTAATCATTGTATTTATTTCTTTATGTGTGTTTTTGTTACCTTCTCTAAACCTTTAGGGAGTATACAGTTTAGCAATCAATAATTTGAGCAAAAGTGGTATTTCAGGATCCTTCCAAGGTAACTCAGCTTTTATACCTCGGAGAAATCTTGCACCTACCGATCCATAACCTGACTTTTGTACTCCGTTGGCAACAGTTCCCAGTACAGCTGGCATTTTCCATGATAGTTACTAATTCCCAGGATCAGACCCTCGACATATTTGGTGTCACCAAATTTCCTACCTCAGTTTTCAGCCATGGTCAACTATATGTAGCTTAATCAGGAGTGAGCCGTGCTGCGGGCATTGCAGTTAGGGCAGTACAAAGTAATTGTTATGGTGCCTTTGTGAAGAAAGAGCGCGAAATCTATACCAAAAATGTAATATTTATCAAAATCATTTTAAATCGGGTAAAATTAAAATACATAGAATATCAAATAATTCAGTTTGAATAACATCAAATATTTGAGCATAGATAGACATAGATAAGAATATCCCATAGCAAAATGTTGCGTCAATCTACACATTCCGAATTGCACATGCTTAGGGGAGTTTTTTTATATATGAACCGATATCATGGTAGGGCCATGGACACCAATCACGCTAACTTTTTTTTATGAAAAATGTAAAAATAGATCAAAACAACAGGGATAAGTAGTGATGCGAGATCCTAATCGGCGCCGTTCGAAGACCAACCCATAGTAATATATAATGAGATTAGATAAGTTTCAAGCGCAAAGCAATCAACAATAAAAACTATGAAACTGGCCAAACAGTTTCACTTGCATGGTTATCTCTCGACCAATCTGATACGAGAACAGGCTCCTAAAAGTTAATGGAATTAAAAGTTATAGTAGAAATTAGGGATCCAATAAAAAAACATGATGTAGATCATAAAAGTTATATTTGGACTACCATGGGAAGAAAAATTCACAGGATAAACATTAATAGATGCATAAAGGCTAATTTTGTATATTTATCACACTGCTGTCAACAAAGCCACAAATTACAGATCACTTGGATTAACGTATGAATAAATGTAGTTATATCTAGTAATTTTTTAATCTGTGTGACTAGGGTTTTTCTATGGCAGTATTTAAAGAGTAATACAGGTTAGTTAAATGAATGAAAAAAACGTTCAAATTTGTCTTCCTTCTTGGGTGTATGTGTAACAAAATAAAAAGATAAAACTTAAATTTGATAAAAAAAAAGACCTATACGCAATTTTTAGAGTAAAAAAATATTTTCCCCTCCTCTTCTGTTCTCCCTTAACATGCCGCACTTATTTTGGCCGCCCTCAGGGCGAGTGAGGTTATTTGACGCACCCTCACCTCTAATGCATTCTGGATACCCTCCACACCCCTATTACAAACGGAACTAAATTAAAAGAGTTTTCAAAGCCTCGTTTTTCATCACGCTAATTAAAGTGTCAGACACACATATATTACAGTTCACTAGCTATCGTTTCTTTACATTATATAAACAGACTAGCTGGTGTACCCGTTTTCCGCGCGGAGAATCTATAAATTAGCTTTGATATTATTAATATTTAAAATAAACCACAGAGAATAAGTAACCAAGCTTAATTTATGTTTAAAAATGAATCCTTTATTGGTTTAAATTGTGATATAAAACGGGAAAGTAAGCTGACTAATACACTTTTACAAAATAAAGATAAAATATAGACCAGTTTTAGAGCTGTCTTCTCTTTAAGATTAAGTTATAGCTTATATATACAGAATACTTCAAACTCTTGTCTGATGATACTGGTAATTAAAAAAAAATACTATCACAGCATTGATAATTTTTTGGTAAAGAGTTGCAGTTTAATCCAATCAAAATTATATTAGCATTTTTTACCGCATTTATTCTATTGACCTTATTTGCCCCATCTACCCTGCTTACGTTTCTTACCCAATTTACCCATTTCACCCTTTTAACACTTTTTATACGTTTTTAACCTTTCTACTTGCCTTATACTAAAATAATACCCTTTTAAATATTATATTATTATTATTATTATTAGCACCACGTCTTAATACCCGTTCGGGTTATACGCACTTACGCTAATGTGTAATGGTAGGGTGATTGTGAGATGAAATGAAGGACCTACAGTTTAACGTGGAGTCCGAACCATGGTGGAGGCCTGGCATTCCCCACATTCACAAGATGTCTTGTTAGAGGTGAAGGAAGGGTTTGGTAATCAGATAAATCTTTGCCGTGACGGAGGATTGAACCCCGGCCACCAGCACAGAAGTCTGACACCTTACCCCTAGGCTGCCAGGTCACCGACTTAAATCTTATGACCTATTACTATTTTTTTTTTTACTATTTTAACCAATTTGTAACCCCTTTTTATTCTTATTTACTCTTTTTTCCTTTTGACCCACTCTACCATACATAACATTTTTTAAAACCATTTTACCCTCTTTATCCTTTTTTAACCCTTTTGGTCCTTTTGCAGCTTTTTATTAGTTTAACAATTATATTCTTATACCCCTTTTAACCATTAAGTCCCTTTTATTCTTTTTAGATTTACATTTTGTTTTCTTTAAAGATTTAGCTTTTTGCCTTTTATACTATTTTTATCTAATCTGTCTTTTTGCCCTGTTTGAAGTTTTTGACATTTTGGATATTTTAGGATATTTTTTCAATTTTTGCTCGTTTTGTTTTATGGCCTTTTTTGGTTAAATTTATTTTTTACCATTTTTGGTAGTTTTGTTTTAATTTTACACTTTTTACATTAACTACTCGGTAAAGCCCTGGAGAAGTAATTTGAATTTAAAAATGTGAAAAGTCAATAAAGGGTAAACAGAGTAAAAGTTAGAAATATAATTATTTTTTAATGGTAAATTTCTGGAGTAGGACCACTATATAATTATTTCTAGGGAATCAAACTCATGAAAAACTCTACTCTATCACAATTAAAATAACTTTTAGAGGTAACCAATTTTCAAAAATTTGCTGGAGGAGGATTATTCCAGATAACTTATAGGATTGTACACATTTTTAAAAAATTTGGGAAGGCATACTTTAAATTTCCCTTAAATTAGTATAATTTTCAAAAAACTCTACTCTTGAGGACCACTCAAAATATGTTATAAATAACTTATAGGGCATCCAATTTTCAAACATTAACTAGGAGGGTGAAGAATTCCTAAAATAAATAAATCTTGATATCTCCCCTTCCCCCACCTCACAAATAATGTTCCACCGCCACTTTTTAAAATAATTTTCCTATTTCTCAGAAGACTTAATATCATGTCAAAGATTTAAAATTTGGAATTTTTCGAAATTTTAATTTCCCCTGCACCCATGAGATTAAGACTAAGTTTCAGGGTAAACGGAGTGTACATGGAATACAGAGAAAACCTGTGAAAGCGAATTTATTGGGTGTGACATTAAAAGTAAAGGATAAGTCAGATAAATTATAAAATGTCATTGAAGCGTTTTAATTTTTTTACAATAATCTGTGAAATATGAAATAGATAGCATTACCAAGTCTAAACTGTTAGTTTTATCACCAATTATTGTGATTTCTTGATGAGCTATGTGTTAAGAATGTAATAGATGACAACAAAAATTATGAGATGTATATGTTGGCCTATAGCTTTTATTATAAAATACTGGGAAAGTAAATATCCTTTTGTATGGAAAACCTGGGGAAGTAAAAGGACTTATTATACCTGTTTGAAAGTGTGTAAAGAAATAAATTTTATCATCAGAAATCAGCTGGGTTTATAATTTTAATCAGCTGCTACCCTTTATGATATATTTCAAAATTAAAGGCCACCAGACTGCAGGGCCAATGTTTAATCTCCCAAGTGTTTTACGCCCTCCTCTTATAATATCCTTATTGTAGGTTGTGGATAATCCTGGCATTTTATAAGACCCGTATTACCAATATAAATGTAAGAAATATTTATTTGGCTGTGTGCACTAAACACAATTTAGAAAAACTCAAAATATCTTCTTGAGTCATCAAATATTTAGTAAAATGCCCCTTAATAATAGCTCTAAAAAGTTACTAGAGGCGTCTAATTTTAAATAAATTGTTAAGGGAAGATCATCTTAAATAACATATACAGGTAAAAATAAATGTGCAAAGGATTACCAGGTGAGGAACACTCTAAGAAACTTTTAGAAAATTCGAAATTAAAAAAAAATCTTCTGGGTGAGTACCATTTCAAATAACTTCTGGAAGAGTATAATTTTCCTAAATTTTTCTAAGTGTGGACAACTCTAAATAGCTTCTGAGGGCATCCAAATTTCTGAAATTTTTTGGAGGGGGGTTTCCAATTCCCCTCTTTGCTTGGGAGCCAGGACGTTAAAACACCTTATTTTTTGCTAACCACCCACACTACACAAATACCCATGGGTAGTATTATTACCTATAAAATAAAAATATAGATGGAGTCTACTTATCATTTTTAATTGTTGACCGGAAAAAAGTTAATATGTTCTTCTCCACACACGTTCCTACCATGTTGTTACTTACTATAAATAATAACAAAGAAAGACATACAAAAAATGTACTCTCCGTTAAAGATAAGGCTCTTTCAAATAGCTTCAATATTCATCCATGGTCTAAAATTTTACCCGGTCAGAACCTCTTGACTCCCTTTCAGTTGAGAACCCCACTTTCAAATATCTTCCAAAGCCCCTGCCCTTAATCTTCCAGCCACGCCTAAGTTTAATACTACCCTTTTAAGCTGTTTTTTCTGTTAGTTGTAATAGCTTTAAATCCCCCACCTCTTTTCAGCAACTCCTACTTTACAATCTCAAATTCGAAAACCTGTTTAGTTATCCAACTGCCTGCCAAATTTAGATTATTAATTTTCCCATTTTGATACTTTTTTGCCTATATGAGGCTATCCCTCTACCATAATGTGACAGGTTTCCTGAGAGTTTAAGTCCATACCACCCTTTTAATTTTTTTTTAATTAGTTTTGAAAGTTTAACCTCCCCTTTATCCCCATTCACAAACTCCATCTTTGAAATCTTAATTTTTAAATAGTGTTTGATTATTTATAGTTGTACCTTTACCTGCCCGGCAAATTGAAACCATCTACTTTCCTGAATATGCTATTGTATATAATTAGATCCCCCAAATACCCTTAAATTCCTGGTTTCCCATTTTGAAATTTCAAATGTGGAAACTTTTTTGGTTACATGAGGCAATCCCTCTACCATCCTCCCAAACTTTGAGCACCATTTAATGGTGTTAGCATAGTTTTACGGATATAAGTGTATAGGAATTTACTTTTGGTTCAAAAAAGCTATATGTGCAGTTTGTGCTATGAGTTTCCGAACACCCTGTATATATAATAAATCCAATTTTAACACACAAATTACAACCGTTATTTTAGCCAAAGATGCTGATAGCTTGAAGGTTAATTGTTTATTGATAAAGATACATAAAAAAAATCATGTCAAAGTAGATCGATGCTTGAATAACTATTTAAAAAAATATTATTCTAAAGTTTACACACCTTAGTGATCACGTGGTCTAAGGCATCTTTCTTGCAACAAACAGGATTACCGATGATGGGTAGATCGGGGCTCAAATCCAAGCTGGGTTTATTATGAATTATACCTGTCATGTGTGCACAACTCCATATACATATTAATAAATATTCCGCATTCACACACTTGACTTACACGAGGTGTAGGGATGGAAAATAAAATGAAAATATCGGCAATGAGTGTACATGTTTCTTTTCATCTGAGTCTTAAGACATCAATAACGCAAAAAGTGGTCATAGTAGAGGCTATTTACAAGCTGTTTCAGACCTTTTTACGCCTCCCATTAATTATTTATATTTTAATTTCAGTAAAGAGATCGGTTGCCACTTTCTTATCGATTGCTTACTAACTGCGCAATAAAATGGTAGAACGCCATAACGTTTTGAGGATCTATTAAAAAATAATACAACTATCTTCCTGTAGGAAAAACTCTCTTTTTCAATTTGAAATAAAAGAAGCGTTTATCTTAATATTTGATGAAATTAATACGATAAATAATACAACATTATATTTATTGTTCTAGTATCTATATTCTTAGATATTATTTTCAATCAGAATAATATTTAAATTTAAAGCTATAAAATGGATTAAGGATTTCAAAATGATCGGAATGGATTTTTGTTAAAGATTCACGGGGATTTTTTTTACACATAGGTATAATTTTTTTCAGAGCGTTTTACTACCTGTTTAGGTTGTACGCTTATATGATAATTACATTAATAAAGTAGGAATGAGGAAGGGGACAACTTAGAGGTAGCCGCATTTAATTAGAAGGAGAGTGGGGAACAATTTAGGAAAAAACACACCCGCAGTAGACCCGACCAATATTCAAACCCCTATACCCCCATCATTAGCAGGCCAGGCTAACAAGAGAGAGACACCTCAGACCATCCGGCCACTGAAGTGGTGTTTTTTATTTTAAAAGAACTGTTCAAATTAATTTTTAAACAATAATTTGTTATATAATTTCAGTTTTTCATCATAAAATAAAAATTACTTTTCTACAGTAAACTAAGAAGTGACCGACTAAACTTAATAACGTTTTGAGACAAGTAGAGTTTATTTTAGTTAAATTAAATTGAGAAAGGTTAAGATATTGTAAAATAGGTTTAGTTAAGCAACTTATAATTGGACAAAGTTAGGCCAATTTAAGCTGGGTGAATTCCATTTGCATTAGTTTGAGGTACTTAGCGTGTACTTTCTGAACCTACTAATTATATCAGCACGAGAATTATACTATAAATTATAAATAGAACAGACACAACATCCAGCTCCCAGCCTTTAATTCATCATTGTAAAAGTGGAGACCCCCATTTCAACAATTATACATTTTTCGGTCATCCCACAAATCGAATCCGGGACCCTTAGTTCAGTAGACAGACACGCTACCAACTGAGCTAAGGTGTCGGACAAGTTAAATAAAGTTGAGTCTTAGTACTTAGGTATCACACTGGTATTCTTAGCTGGAGATGTCCAGGTTCAAAGCCTTGCAAGTGTCAGAATTCACACTATGTATTAAGATTGACTATATTATGTTAGAGTGTCATGATATGTACTATCTTTATTTCTAGCGGATGTCAACATGGTTTGTCAGCTAGACATTTTTTGTCTTCTACTGGCAGTGAAGGATGAGTTAGCTAATCGTCTTCTGATTTGGGGCGACCATGCTAAGTACGGCTACTTTTCCTTATGAGGTGATGTGGTGATAATAATGATGATCATTTGGTGCCTGTAGAAGTCTTAAACTTAAATTAACCCTAATTAACCAAATTATGGCTACTATAAGAAATATTACCTCCCGTGAAAAATACCTATGGCACAGCCGAGAATCGAATACAGGACCTCTAGATTAGTATCCAAGACTCTGACCAATAGATCAAGAGGACAGCCATGAAATATTATGATTTATGAGAAACACAGTCAAGGAGAGACACGAGGTTGCCTTTTTTTTTGCAGCCGATTTGTAAGAGGATTATTTTGTTAATGTACAATTTGTTTGAATTAATGTTTGATTCAAATTATTGTCTATTCATAGGCAAAATTAATATATAAGCTATAATAAATGAAGCAGCACTATCGTAGAATACCTATTTTCTCTAAATATATAGTTTGGAATTTACTTATTTCAGTAATTCACTCGTAAACTAAATATTCTCCGAAAAAACAAATAAACGCTGATATTTAAAATTAAAATCTCCAAATATTTATTTTTATTAATAGTATTTAACAACCACCTCAGTAACTTAGTTAGCTAACCCGCTAGTTTCATGTTGAGCTAGAATACTGAGGATGGGAAGATTGAGATTTGAATCTCAGTCGTGTGAACTGGGGTTGGTTTTCCCTAAATGGTTTTCCACTCTCCTTCAATACAAATGTGTGTTCACTTCATATGAATTCAACCTTCCCAATTCCTAACCCATTAGCATAAATAGTACTTAAGCGTATAACCCAAACGAGCAGTAAGATGTGGTGCTAAATAAAAACAAAAAATATGAGCTAGGACATTTTTAAAAATAGTTGAATTTTTGAAAATAATACATGAATAATGTAACCTTTATTTTAAAGATTTATTTTGACTCAAAGTATGAATATTAATAAAAAATTATAAAATTTGAAGTAAATCCTAACAAATGTTATATCTCTAGCTAACATAATCTCTGTCAATAAATTTCACGATTAAATTATTCTCTATATAAATAAATAAATATACAAGAAATTAAAAAAAAATCAATAAGGAAATATAACCAGGAAAGTTTGGGTGATGCCACCTAGACATTTTGAACTGGGCATGGGACAATAAAGTAGTTCAGAACATTTGTTTTCTCATTTATTATATATACGTAAATTAAAAAATTAGACTTAGGCAAGGGTAACAAGCTTGGGACCCTAGACTAGCGCACCAATGCTATATAATGATATAGGAACAGATCATGGATTACTCAGTGGTAAAGCATCGGCATGTTAAGCAAAGGGTTCCACGTTCAATTCCCATGCTCAGATGTCATTTTTAAAATTACGAATATAGTAATTTATGCAGCCATATCCGTAACATAATTTAAATCTTTATAAACTTCGATAGTTATATACATTTAAATAAACGAGTGTTGGTCTCTTTCGTCCATCATGTATTATGATTAACATTTCCAGGTATATATACAGACATTTATCACGCCTGTGGTCTAGTGTTAGTGGATCGAACAGTGAGTGGAGGTCCCCATGAGGTTGTGTGTGCATGGTGTTTTCTCAACCGACGGTTACAGTTCTTCCAAAGCCTTTTTAAGGCCGAATTTGAGTGATTTTCTGTGGATTAACCATTAAATTCAAATCTTCTGTTTTTAACGTAAAATCTTTCGGCCCCTTTCAGGGCCAATATTTCTATATTACGAGCACCGGTTCAACGAACAATTTTTAGTGTCGTCGTGAATGGCCAGTAAACGGTCGACCGACCAGCCGAACCCTAATTTGTGTGGAAGAGCAACAGCTAAACACTCCAAATATTAAAATGTCTACTGGATCTGACGATGACGTCACCGGGGATGAAGAAGAAGAGGACACCATGTCAGAGGAGTCCCAAGATGGGAACATGGACACGCAACTCACAGGAAAAGGTACTATGGATGTACAACATGGACAAACGCGTAATACAGCAGGTAACCAGCACCCATCGGTTTTAAGCTTTGAACCTGCCTCAACTCTAAAACTGAAACACAGGGCCAAACCGGGATTTGTGTTCCAGTCCCAAAGGCGATTAAGGTAACAAATCAATTCACCGAACTAGCTAGTGGGCAAGTCACAAATGACCAAGAGGGCACCACTATGGAGTCTATAGATGAGTCCCAGTGTGAAGAGACTTCAACCAAAAAGGTAAAGACACCGCCGATAGTGGTTTCGAACGCAGCGGAATATAATAACATTAGCAAGCTCCTAAAGCAGAATTTAAAAGCGAAATACAAACTCTACTGCATTGCACAGGGGATTAAAATACTTACTTCCTCCCTAAGGTACTACTCTACACTCTTAAAGCTTGTAAAAGAAGCTTCATTAGAACACTACACTCACATGTTGCAGAAAGATAAACCATTTAAAATAGTGATCAAGGTCCTACACTCTTCCATGCTATGTGATTCCATAAGTTTGGAGCTCACCGAAATGGGTTTTAAGCCCATAAACGTGAGACAACTGTTTACAAAATCTTACCCACAAATAGCGACACCTAGGCCGCTACCTATCTTTGTTTGCACGCTGGAAAAAAACCAGTCCGTCGCAAAGATCTATGAAGTACGGGCCATAAATCACACCATTGTCAAGGTGGAAGAGTACCAAAAATCGGCGAGCACCATACTTCAGTGTCACTGATGCCAACGATTTGGTCACTCCAAGAACTATTGCTCCCAAACCCATCATTGCGTTAAGTGCCTCGGGGAACACTTAACAACAGCATGCACCAAGAAAGACAGAACCACGCCGGCACGCTGCGTAAACTGCAAGAGAGAGCACGTGGCAAACTACAAGAACTGCCCCGTGTTTGTCAGAGAAGTAGAAAGACAAAACAATCAATTGAAAAAAGCTACCCAAGATGAACATAAGCAAACTGAACAAACTCCTCCTTCCAGTCAGATCACACAGCGACTTAGGATAAATACCACACCAACGGTAGCACACGCTCCCCCGGCCAAGCAGATGACATACGCAGCAGCCGTTGTCAACCTCCCCCAAAAACATAGCGAGACCTATTACAATACAAACGAGACTTCCGACCTAAAAGCACTCTTCCAAATATTCAAAGACATTAATCTCTCTGGCCTCCTTGCACATCTCAAAACATACATGAACAGGCTTATAAACGCCCCAGATAAAACCACAAAGGCCCTAATTTTATTAGAACCCATCACCGAATACTACTGCGATGGCAATTAATCAAACACGTCACCCAGACGACTACATGAACGTAATGTTCTGGAAGGCCAATGGCATCCTTCAACAGGCCCACGAACTGGAACTGTTATTGCAAACGTACGGTGTATATATAGCTCTCATTTGCGAGACGCGTTTATCACCAACTAAACTTTTGAGTTTTTACGGATACGAGAACAACAGGGCTGATAGGCCTACCGGAAGGGCCGGGGAACGGATGTACTATCCAAGAAAAACTTCAATCATTACCACACAGTCATACCAGGTACGGGTAACATAAAAACAACTTGTGTGATAGTTCCCATACCACGGAGAGAGATAATGTTTAGTGCCGTATATAGGAGCCCTTTGGTCCCATTTACAGCCCAAGACCTAAACACGCTGACGGCAAGGAAAAATTTCTTCTCCGTGGGAGACCTAAACTGCGAACACACTCATTGGAACAGCCGCATATCCAACCAAGTTGGCCGCACCTTGTCAGATCATGAGGCCCTGAATAACTACGTAGTATTGGCACCGGAGGATCGACGTTCTAACCCTCCAAATACAGAAATCTTCCGGATGTGCTAGATGTCATACTTACGGACTTCAATCAACACCCTGAAGATTTACATACTTTTAGCGAGCTGGACTCGGACCACATCCCGGTTTTCTGTATGCTATTATTAAACACCAACCCCCAAAACTCCTACCCTAGGAGAAATATCCCAAACACTGATTGGCCCGAATACCAAGCCACCCTGGAAAGAGCTATACCACAAGAGTGGAAGGTAGAATCGATTGAAGAGGTGGACCATTCGCTCACCCTACTGACGTCAACACTCCTCGAATCTCATCGGACATCAACAACCTATGAAGCCCCAATAATCAACCTTAAGAGGGAGCACCCAGACCTAAAATTACTGATAGCACAGAAGAGGTAAGCGAGACATGATTGGCATACATATCGCTCTCCAAGGCATCGGGTAGTATACAATCGACTAAGGGCCCTAGTTCGCCATAGAGCGAAGCAGCTCAAAATGATCCATTGGAACGAGCTTATCTCGGAAGCAGTCAACGGGGGGACAGTGTCTGGAAGATCACGAAACAACTAAAAGGGTCCACCCAGATAACCAGAACCTCAGCCATCCATGGACGGCAGGGTATGACCTACACAGCCGCGGACAAAGCTGAAGCTATAGCAGAGTCTCTTGAAGACCAATTTAAGCCAAACAGCGAGCCCCAGGACGAGAACTTCTCAACAGCTGTTAAAGATGAGGTAAATCAATACTTCGAAGAACCTCCTGAAGTTCCACCACCCCTGGTGTCCAAACTAGAAGTGGAACAGGTAATAAGGAAACTGAAGAAGAAGAAAGGCCCGGGAGTGGATAGAATCTCAAACGAAATGCTGTGCTATGCCCCCGGTACAATCATTACCCTTCTGACTGCCATATTTTCCGCCGCGCTAAGGTGGGGCTACTTTCGAGAAGTTTGGAAGATGGCGGACGTGATATCCATACCGAAGCCAGGCAAGGACACTAAATTTCCACAGAACAGGAGACCTATCAGCCTACTTAGCAGTCTTGGAAAGGTGTATGATAAAATCATTCTCGAAAAGCTGAAACAATTTGCCCAGGAACACAGTATACTCCCCGATAATCAATTTGGATTCAGGAGCCACCACTCTACAGTCCACCCAATCACCAGTCTTATAGAAGAGACTACAGAGAGCTTAAACAGGAAGGAGACTAAGCTCGCTGTTCTCATGGACGTGGAAAAGGCTTTCGATAAGGTCTGGCACGCAGGACTTCTTCGGAAAATGATCATCTTCAACTTCCAAAAGGCATATACCCACGTGGTAAGGAACTTCCTAGGCGGACGCTACTTTAAAGTGAAGATGGAAAGAAAGAGATCATCCTCTCCCATCATCAGAGCGAGAGTGCCACAGGGATCCGCCTTATCACCTTTTCTCTAAAATATATATTTCGCTGACATCCCTACCAATCCAAAAGTTAGGGTTAGGCTATTTGCTGACGACACTCTTTTCTTCACTTCACACAGAAACATCAAATATGCTTTTAAACATATGCAAAGGTTCCTGGACCAGTTCGGCGACTGGCTGGAGAACTGGAGGATTAAAGTAAGCCCGGCAAAATTCACGGCCATCAAAATATCTAAAAGAAGTATTCAGCCACCGGACCAGTTTAGGATTCTGGGTGAAATCACCCCCTACTCAAACGAACTTAGATACCTTGGCGTCACAATAGACTCCCGCCTCAATTGGAAACCCCACGTGGAATACACGAGGAAAAAGGCGATGGGGGTCTTCGTCAGGAACTACTCACTCTTCAAGAGCCAGAAGCTGAACATCCAAACGAAACTTCTCCTCTACATAAGTCTGATCCTGCCGCTACTCGTTTATGCCTGCGAGGCGTGGAGCTATGCTGCACCAAACGTATTTAATCAACTCCAAGTGATTCAAAAGAGTACTCAGATGTATACTTGGTGTAACAACAAGAAAAAACAACGCGTTCATCCATGCAGAGACTGAGACCAAGACCCTAAGAGAGCTTTACGAAGACCGAGACAGAAGCTTATCCAGCAAGACCATACTGCTGGAGGAAAACGAAATAGTCAGAAACCTTGAGCAGTACAACCCCCGAGAACCCAGGAAATACAAAAAGCCAAGACTGTAGTAGAAGACCCCTACCCAGATCCACAAATCCACAACTAGCCTGTCCTAGTGCCCATCACCTATGCCCTAAGCTAACCCATCCACTCTAGTCAACTTGACAAAGGTCAAGCAATCATTTTTCACAAATTCACAATCACTTATTCATCCCTCCTTAGTGTCTAACATGGATTTTGTGCTTTATTTCAGATCATCGGGAAATCATACACCCCAACTTACCCATTGGGCCTGACTGCACTCGTGTCTACCATCACAGTGTACTAGGGCCTGATATAGCTACTCCACAACACAACACGCTCTCCATTTCACACCTCCTCTCCTAACTTCCATTTGCCTCTCACAATCAATAAACACTCTCACAAAAAGAGGTCATGGTCTGTGACTACAGATCGGTACTCTTAGGTATTAACAAGCCAACTACCTTCTCTGAGGGTCGCATTTGACACTCAGAGCTGGTAGACAGGCAAACAAGGGAGAGTGCCTGTGGACTAGTGGTCATAGTTCCAATCTACAGATACAAGATCCCCGGTTCAATTCCCGGCTCTGCCAAAATATATCTTCGAAACAATGGCTCTGGAACGGGGCTAAGCTCAGCCTCATGAGGACAAAGGAGGAGATACTTGAAGAAAAATATAGACACCCCGGTTTAGAAAACTAGGAATAACAGCCTTTGTGCTGACCACAAGACACCCTCTATCTACAAATGTTGGCACTATAATTGCTTATGACTCTGGTCGCTCGGTTGGTATAGCTCGCTTACAGGCTTTACATTATGTAAATGTTTTTTTCTACCTCGGTGGTCTTGGGGTAGAGCGTTCGCCTCAAATATCGATGCTAGTGGGTTAAAACTTAGCTGAGGTTGATGGATTTTTAATTAGTGATAAAAACCCGTAGTACAATTTCCTTTGGGAAAGAAGTAAATCCATTAGTCCCATGTAGATTGTGGCATGTAAAATAATCATGGAAGGTATATGAAAATAGCTTTAAGGCTAAATTTGTAGGCTCTTCATGATCATTCAAAAAAATTCATTGCGGGAAGCAACGGGAAGCTATCGCACTACCAGGATTTTTCTAGTGCATACAGTTTTTTCCAGATGGTGCGAGTGGTACTAGCCGAGGGAACTGCTGAGTGCATGTCCAATTCCGGATAGATGGGTTGAACGCTTATAAATTGATTTTAGTTAAGGATCAAAGTATATTTCAAAAATGACAGTTGCAGAGCACACAATTATACATTTAAATATGTTAAAACTATTTTAATAAATTTCGTAACGCTAAGAATATTTACTCCCTAACTACAGTGGACTGTAGATGAGATCATAGGTGTGTATATTGAATTTAAAACCATAAAAATATCAGGGTGGTTAAACTATCACTATAGCTAGGCTACTTACATATTGCTAAAACTTTAAAGTGAGGGGATGGAGCAATCAGCTGCCGACACATGGGGAAGGGAGAATTTAATAAACAAACTATGCAAATTTTAGTCTGTAAATTAATAAGCATTGTAAGTGATTAACTGTCACCATTTATAGTTAAAACATTAAGGTATTGTTCAAATAACCTTGAGCCATGTTAAGGACCTTTAAATTCTAAACAATGACCAATTACCTTATAAAATAATTAATTCTGAAACAAGGTACGCTGAAAGAAATTTTGCTTAATACAATCCAGACCATGTCGATGAGCCTGTGATATAAGCCTAAGGATCGTTCTGTATTCCATTCACGGTAGGAATTACTCTCTGAAAGGTCTTTTTTCCTACCAATATCCTACTATATAATAGATTTATGGTAGGGAAAAAGGCCTTTCAGAAGTCAATTCCTACGGTGAATGGAATATAGGTCTGCTGGTGACGTAATGGTTCAGTTTCGAATCCTATGTTTGGAGGGGGTAAAATTCCTACATGGTTCCCCACACTCACTTAACACAAATGCGAGTAGTTTACTTCTAAATAATACCTTTCATATCTATATTCAAAGAGTGTTGTTAAACAGAAAGCCCGAACGCGTATCAAGAAGTGGCGCAAAATAAAAGATTGTGGTTGCGTGAAATCTGTTGCCGATACAAATTACTCAGAGTTTATTAGAAGTTCATTCTCCAGCAATAATTACATCACTTGGTCGTTTAAATCCTAAAAAGATAATATATATACATTCACACCACAAAATAATCATTAATAAACCAGATTCACATTATATCTGCAATGCGTTTAAAAAAAAATTGAAATCTGCATAAGTAGCAAGATAAGTCTCCACCCAACTGAACCATTATTTCAAAAGCCAACCCTTCAGGCAGACACTTACCGGTAGTGGAACCAAAACCAACTGCCTTCTTCCTAATTAGACAAATTTAAATTCATAGCCGTTGTGGTTTTCCAGCTACTACCCTCCGGTTACCCCTTCCCATCCCTCTTACTGATCCCTTCTTTTCTAATCTAAACCAATTAAGGGGCGGAGGTAGAGGGAGTGACTCTTATGCAATGCCACGAATAGGGTACTAACAAAAACCCGGAATTTTCGTCCTCCGTTTTTCTTCACCCCTTTATGTTGTGTTTTTGTGATACTTTTCCCCTTCCTCTCTCAACCGCGTAAAGCATAGGATCCAAGAGGGCCGAGTATCCCATTTCTTCTACCCAACGCAGAACAGCGCGGGCGAATGGAAATATTGCTGGTTTATGCATACTAATGAGACGGGAGATCAAGAACAGAGATACAGGGGCCGCCACGATACAATACCACCATTTACTTCGGTGGGAGTCAAAAAGGTGGCCAAAATTTCGGTCGGATGTGAAACTGATGGTCGCAAAGCAATACTGGGCTCAACTGAAATAGTCTCAGCACGGTTGAGCTCGAATCCATGCAGATGCGTTGTTGTTTAACGGTGTGGGAGGCATTTCCTGGCGATTTTCACTGTGTTTTTCCGGTCAGCCCTATAGATGAATACTGATGTTTCCTTTAAGTTAACCATCCTTATTCTACGTCTTCCTATTAGTGTTAATTATGGATGTACCTAATGGGCAGTAAAACAAGCAGAGCCAAAAGAATAAATGGTGTTCCAAAAGGTTTTAAAAAAATGTGTTGCATACAAGGGTATTTTTAACTAATTTTTAGTCCTGTCCACGACAGTTTTATTAAATTATTAACCCACCTAACAAAACCTAACCTTCAAGATAAAAAGGCATGGAAAAATAGGCTTTGTTTTTAAAAATTGTTTATTTATTTCAGTTGATCATATTACTTAAGAAAATGAGGGTGAACTACACTAATTATATATTTAAGAAATAAAATTTACAATTTCATACCAGAAAAGGGCCACATAAAGTAATGGCCATGGATTAAAAGGGACTGGGTAAGTAAATTCCAACATTGACAAAGTTTTGACCTTGTAACTGATTAATAGTATTTGGAACCACCAGTTTAACTGGAAGCTCTCTCCCTCTCAAAGTAAAGGGTATATATTCGTAAAAAATAAATGGAAAAACATTTAGGGAAAACAACCCTTAGTACACCCGACCGGTACTCTAATCACAATTTCCCTGTAATCGGCAGTCTAGTATGGTGTGAGAGTGACACCTTAGACAATGCGGTCATTGAATAAGGTATGATTATCTTTTAATTATAACTTGTGTGGTGGTATTCCTGAGGGTTTCAATCTGTTTAAAAACTTCAGTGGATAGTTGCCCTTTTATCGCTCATCCTTACAGTCGACAAAGTTAACACTAATGTAACAATGGACTTCACATTCTAGACTATTCATTACTTTATCATTAAATTTGAGCAACTTCGTCACTTCACTGACACCAAATGGTAGTTCAATATATCATTTGGGCTCAGCCTATCTCCAAATGTTTCGTGAACTATAGAGTCGAGTGTCGTGTCCTCTGGCACTTCTATAATATGTTATTACGAGCTGTATATTTTTAGTTTTCCTTCGCCCAATTACACAAGCAAACAAAGTAAGATTACGTTGATTTCCCGTAACTTATTGTTTGACTTGAAAATTTGAAACTACTTCCACATTTGAGAGTATTTAATACGTGTTTGTATGGTTGCTAATCTATGAACATGCGGGAGAATTGGTAAACATTACCTGAATTCATCCCCCGACAGAAAACCTTTATCCCAAATGGGAAATTTTCATTCATTATAGTATATTCTACATCGTATGATCTGACTGCATCTATTGCATGATTAAGAACCATTGCTGATTCATCTAAATTATCGCTTTGGCCTTTGATGACAGTTGCATCGTTCAATGTCATCCTAGCCCATTTCGGTGATTAAATATTCTCACGCACTGCTCTTCTGTTGGACTAGACTGCCAATGACGGGGAGATCGATGTTTAAATCTTGATCGAGTGTACTGAAGGTGTTTTTTTAAAAATAGTTTTCTACTTTTCCTCCACGCTATTTTGGGTACACATTCCCTAAATATAACCTTTCTAGTCCCTATATCCACTAGCATAATTAGTACCTAAGCGTAGAGCCCCAACGGATAATAAGACGCAGTGCTAAAAAAAATTACCCCAATGCAAGTTTATGTGCTGCGTTTAACCATGGATAAATTATTATGAAATTTTATTTATGGTTCAACGTCAAATACTTGTTGCAATTTATTTCTTCCTTGATAATTTCAGACGGTCTTGGATGATTTTTGGAAGGTGGTGTGTGGGTTTCTTCTAGTCAAAGTCTTAGCATTTTTTGCTTTGTAGAGTCAGTATGTTCTGTACATATAGGAAATCCAAATTTTCACAATCACAACATCAGGTAGTATGATTATTGTGTTTCCTGGCAAGTTCAGGATGCCGGGAAAAATAGTAGTTTTCCACGAAAACCCCATTTTCGAAAATAATTTTCAGTAAATCTCTAAATAAATTATATCTCTTCGGCTAAAAAATATTAAGTCAATCTTTATTTGTTGGTCCAAACACGTCACAATTTTCTCTTTGGATGAATATATCTCTTTGGATGCTGATCTTAACGCATATAAATTAAGATACTTAAATTAGTGAAACATTCATTTTTACTTTATCTCCATCTTACAGGTAGAGAAAGTATAGTGATCGTCAAAAAAATATAACTCAAGATTTTGATAAATCTTGACCTTTCATAACCCCCTGAATCCCAAAAAGTAGTTTTTGACTTTCCGTCCTTCTGTATGTCCCTACCTACAACTAGAGCCTAAACTATTTTACCGATCGGGCTAAAACTTGGTACCTAGGGTTTTCATAGGGTTGCCCAGAGGGATTTTTGGAACTAGAAATCTAGCCCTGATATGTAAATTATCTTTTTTTTAAATATCTCCTAAACTATTTGAGATATGAAATTACTTATCGTTACAAATATGTAGGACTCTTTTTAATACAAATATATTATAAGAAACATATTTTTATAAAACCAATAACTTTCTAGCTATACGTAAATATATATATTTTTTTAACTTATAGAACAGAAAAAAAGTATTGTGACTGCAAAATAAAATCTAACCTGAAATGTTGATGGATGTCGACGTCTCAACACCCCCAAACACTTAAAATTGGTATTTGCAATGACCTATGTCTGTGTGTCAGTTAAACTCAGATTAAGAGTTGTTTAAGAAAGGACGAAAAGAGAAAAAAATTGATTTCCTCAAAATTGACTAACGATTTTGATTAAAATTCGTATCTATGTGTTGACTAAGATTATAAATGAACTGGATTTTTTCATTTTATTATGAAAGGGAATTTTAGGGTACTTTACAGAAGAAGATACTTCCGTATTTCCACAACTATTTGATATACTAAATAACTTATCATTGCATAATTGTAGTACTATTAAAAATAAAAAACTTATATATGAAATATATTTATATAAATCCAACAGTTTCTGATATATTGACAAATATATTAATACAATTTTGTGAGCTTTAGTTGTAAATAGATACTACTTGAGTTTTAAGGAATTAATTCCCCAATTCTATAGAGTAATTAAATATAAGTAAGTCATTAAAAGTTTATCTTGTTTTGCCTTATACCACTTAGGAGAAATATTTGTACAACAATGATCTATAATCATTTTAGACTCAATGGTCAATATTTACATTTTTTATTGGTAAAATATTAAAAATGAAGCATTTAATAGCAATGCGATGGCATGAAGATATGCAAAACCTAATAAAATGTCGAAAATTTTAACAGGAAGTTGAAATTTTAATATGAAGTGTTGACCCTTGTGGACCCAACATTAATCTTTTTTATTGGTCCAAACATACAAATGAAGACATTAATTTTTTTTAAACAAAATTATAAAATTTAAAACCGGGACTTAAAGAAAAAGTTTTACATAGGTATAGTGCAATGTGTGCTTGGGTTTTTTAGTGTATATTATTTCGTTTCACATTTATTACGAGCTTTGAGTAAATATCTCAATTTTCAAACAATTGAGTAAGAAAGTCCGTGCGGAGTTCCGTACCATTTATTTTTTAGAATGCTGTTGCCGTAAAATCGCATTTAAATCAATAATATTGAGCATAATTCAAAAATTAAAAGTTTATGTTATTAATTTCGTGAAAATATTGTCTACGTTTTGTTTCATGTATGATAAAATAATGTTTAAATTTTTTTTGGTATGTATTATGAACTAAGAAACGAAAAGAATGATCTTTAATAATGTTTGAAAATAAGAAATTTTAACTATTTAAGTATGAGTTTTGATGTTCTTTTTTTTTTCCAATAATGGGTTTTGATATTCATTTTATTAAAATAATGGGGTTTTTTGTTAATTTTTGCAAATAATAACACAATACAAATGCATAATTTAAGCTATTTTTTTCATTTTAGCACCTAATCTTGAGAGAATGATATTTTAAAGAGCAATTTTTGGTGTACCACATCTATATTTTCACGTTATCTCTTTCTATCTGACACTCTCTCTCACTGTCTCATACACACACTTTGTCTCACACTATCTCCCCTTACACACACAAACACACTCTCTCCCCTATCTTTCTCACATATTATCCCTCTTTCTTACACATACTCTATACCCGCTGCGTATAACCCGAACGAGTAGTAAGACGCGGTGCTAATAATAATCTATACCCTCACATACATTCTCTATCGCACAATTTATCTCAAATTATTTTTATTATACTCTTTCTCTCTTAAGCTATTTCTTTCTCAAACTCTCTTTCTCTCAAACGCTCTCTCACAAACGCTTTCTCTCTATCAGACACTCTCTCTTAAACTACCTCTCTTTCAAACTCCTCTCTTATCTCAATCTCACTCTCTGTATCTAAACTCTCTCTCTCTTTCTCAAACATTCTTTGTCTCAAACTTAACCTCTCAATTTCTCACTCTAACGTCCTCTCTCAAACACCCCCTTTCCTAAATTCTCTCTCACTCTAATTTCATAAGCCCGTTTGCGGAAATATAAATTGCTAGGAAATGGCTAAATAGATTTTGACAAAAGACCTCACTTTTTAAAGGTTAGGAATCTAGGATGTCGTGAAAAATAGTAGTTTCCAAAAAAAAGTTGACATTCTCAGAGAATGTTCAGCTTTTCATTCTTTGTCTACATCACCATGAAAACCCTGATTTGTGCATGAGTGTATATATGTAGCCTGAATAAAATATTTCTCACTGGTTACAAATAATATCAAATCCACTCTAACTTGAGTGGTTGGGTGCAACAAATAGGCATATTGCGGCAGGTATTTGTATATTTATCAAACAAGCCGATGATATCAGGTTTTATATATATATGTTGATTTTTATCCTTCCTCTTCTTTGTCTTTAAATATTTACCTCCGCTCTTATGAATAATTTGATGAGCCCTTTTACGGTAAGTGAAATAGCAAGAAAATGGTTGAACCGATTTTGACAAACGTCCACTTATTTTTAACGTTACGAGTCTGGGATGACGGCATAAATAGTAACTTAAAACAAAAACCCAAATTTCCTAGTTAATTTTCCGTTTCATTCTGTGTACGCAAGGGCCCATCTGTACAATCATTATTTGTATACATCACCATAGAAACCATGATTTGTGTATAGTTTTATATGGATGGAAAAAATATTTGTATTTGGTTAAAAGTAATATTAATTTGTCCTTGAATATTTTGGTGCAACAAATAGAGAGCGAGCTGAAAGAGGGTTCGTTTTAAAGTTCTCATCGGGGTTCAAAGGGGACCAATAAAGGTTTTGATTCAAATTAGACACCAAAAGATCTATGCAACGTTTATAGCCTTTGACGAGTAAACTATTAGCTGTAAGTATAGTTAATGCTTTTTATAGAGATCTTTTCCCAATAAAAAGTTTAAAAAACGTTTTAGTTAAATAATTTGCAGAAATTGCTGCAACTATCCACAAGTAATATGTAATTTTAATTTTGATTTGAGATTTTAATTCTATTTTCTTCTTGCTTTTGAAGTGCATTTAACATGTCGATGAATTAAAATTATTAACTAGAATACGTTTTTATTTAATTTATTTTTTACAAGCTTCAAAATTTGGAAGTTTTGCGTCCTTTTGAATGGTTTCCCTACAATTTTAACAAATTTCAGATTTCTAATCCATTGAAGATTATTAAAATTCCTTCGGACTAATATATATACAAATATACATATATATATACATAAGTACATACATATATACATACATATATACATACATACATACATACATACATACATACATACATACATACATACATACATACATAAGTAGGCCTACATTTGTCATGGTTTAATATATATTTCTCATATTTCGATATCATTAAAATGTATTCCTTTCTGTCTTTTTGCCAAATGGGTGAAACATGTCTTGATGAAAAAACAAAGTTGCACAGGAAGATATGGACACACGAGCTGGAGAAGGCTGATTAAAAATTTACAATAGTTTATATATTAAAGCTGTTTAATTAGTTACCCAGGGAGAGTATTATTAGCGTTAGAGGTCATTAAATAATCCTACTATCTAGTATTATTTTTCGTAACTGTGGTACGCATATCCCCATTTAACTGTGCGATGTACCACCGAGTTTTGTAGATAGTATTAATTCGTTTCATGATATAACAAAATAGCTAGGATTTTGTCCTGATTACAAGAACTTACAAAAGTTTTTCTTCCCCTCTGTCAAGTTCTTGTTTAAATTACCACTAGATTCATATTTAAATTTGAAATGGTCATTTTTATTTTACAAGATAGCATTTTTTTATTAGAGCTGGAAATAGTAGGTATCATGACCCTCGAGGATATTCACACAGGAAAAAGTTGTTAATACACTTTTCTAGTATATTAGCAAAATAAGGGTGAGAAAGGATAATTTTAAGAAGTTTCAATTACACTTTTTGCTCAGATTATTTTTATATTTCGTACCTTAAATTTTCAAAAATTTAAAGATAATAAGTGATAACCAACATATGTGATTTTGTTATCTTTAGTACCTAATAATGACGTCATTTTCTCCCATGCATGGAGACTTTTGGAACAACCTGTATAAAACTAGAATATAACGGTAAGTTAAATGTTGTCAAATTTGTTAGTCTCCTAATTAAATTAATGAGATTCGATCCCTAACTATCTTCTATAAACGTGTATCTCTGTCCAGCCCTACAACCTTTTCTACCTGCGTGCACACTACTCTAAGTTTGCCAAGTTTCAAGTTTCTTGCTCATCTGGAAGTGGGTAAACATTAATGCCAGTGAGTGAGTCAGCCATGTGGCTTTATAGTAGTATAATGTGTGTTTTCCCCTCTTTCCCCGTCAACTACCTCTATCTCTCTCAGACACACACACACACACACGCACACACAAAATGTGTGGATTGCCATATTAACTGCAAAATATGCTGGAGAATATATTCTCGCATGGTATATGTAGTTTGACTCTTGGGATGTTCATAAATATAGTTTAAATAATTTCGTGTAAGCCACCAACCATGTATGGGAAATGAACCCGAGGCCTTTTATTTAGCGCAATAATACTACTATACCTTGTCGTCTTGCCAAAGTTAATTTTAAATACATAGTAAAATTTTACTGTGTATTTAAAGCATAGTTTATTTGACTTATAATGTGCATAGGATGATCGTGGGTACCAATGCTATAGACAATTCATGTAGATATTAGCTAAAATTTTCTAAATATATTTTCGTAACCATACACACCACAAATATGTTTTGTATATTTGACAATAACACTCTACTATCATCACTTGTAAATAATATTTTTTTAAATTGCAAGACCAGTGGATATAAAAATATCTTTGAATAATTTTTCAACTGTCAGTAAAAACAAACACGAACCAACTAAATAGTATGGGCATTGTGAGTCAAAAGTTTGTCCCAAGACAAGGTGTAGGTTTTAAAAACAAAATTATAAATATATCCGTGATTTCCGTAAAATTCACATTGATTATTATGATAACAAAAACTATCTATTATAACGAGAATATTTTCTCCAACGTACTTTAAAGGAACGATTAATGTAAAACTCGACTCGGTGGCATAGTTAGCTAACGCGCTAGTCTAGTTGAGCTAGACTGCCGAGGACGAGGAGATCGAGGCTCGAATATTGGTCGGGTGAACCGGGGGTGGCTTTTTCTAAATGGTTTTCCACTCTCCCTTCATGCAAATGCGGATTTACTTCCTCTAAATTCAACCTTCCCGATTCATGATCCATTTATCGTTATTAGTACTTAATCATATGATCTGAACGGGCAGTAAAACGTGCGGCTAAATAAAAAATATAAAGTTAATTAATCAATGCCTACATGTTAACATAATATTTTACTAGATTAAAAAAATTATAAACAGACAACTATTTCTCAGATATCTGCACATTTATTTATTGATTCTTGTTTATTCATTAACTAGCCATACTCTATTAATAAATATTCGATAAGAGAGGTTGGTGACCTGGCAGTCTAGGGGTAAGGTGTCAGACTTCTATTCTGGCGGCCGGGGTTCAATACTCGGTCCCGGCAAAAATTTATCTGATTATCAAACCCTTCCTTCACCTCTGACAAGACATCTTGTGAATGTGAGGAATCCACCGTGGTTCGGATTCCACGTTAAACTGTAGGTCCTTCATTTCATCTCACAATCACCCTACCATTACACATTAGCGTAAAGTGCGTATAACCCGAACGGGTAGTAAGACGCGGTGCTAGTAATAATAATAATAATAAGAGAGGAGTTGAACCCCTAGAACAATACATGATCTGAGCAATTAGAACTATCAATATCGTTCTCATATAGGGCCTAACACTGTTTTCAGTTATTATTTACTTAAAAACAACATTATAATGCTATGACGATAATAAAACGCAAGCAAAAAATATAGTTCCATTTATAATTAAAATAAAAAGTAAATAAAAACTCATTGTTCTTAATTGGAGGTCTTATATAAAATTGCAATAAAGCCCATCTTCACCAATAGCCCATGTCTCATTACTTGATCAAACTAAAGTGTTAAATTGCCTATAATTTTGTCTTAATTATAGGAAATATCTTCTTCAAAATTTGAAAGTTTGGACCATTAACAATATTTAGTGATTTTTACATTAATCAGTTATCTCAAGATGTAATTTACAGAATTATAGGCGAAAACCTAAAGTCTAAAGTATAACACACCCAATTAGGGAACACATTTACATAGTTAATATATTAGATGGAAGTGTAGAGTCATTTTATGTATCAAGTTTAATTTTAAAGCCGCCATTAGTTCCTTTAAAAAAATTATTACATCTCCTAATTAAAGAAACTATACAACCAATCACAAATGTTTTCATCTTTCATAAACATAAAGTTTCGTAATCGTTATTATGATGGGTCTTAAATTTGTTTGTGCTTATTAACTAAAAACAACTTTTTCTCTGTCTAACTGTATTTTTATATCCATTTGGCGCTAAGCAGTTTGATGGATTTCAGTAAAAATTTAAAAATTAAAATAGTACATGGTCATTTCAAGAGGTGAAATCCTGGTTTTAACCGTAAAATTAAGAGTAATGAGAGATGACTGATGATCATTGATGTATTATTTTTGAACATTGGAAAATTTACCAGAATGGCTTGTATATAATTGGTAATTGAGAAGTGTTTCACATGATAGATAACCATGCATACTTGTTTTCAAAGAAAAATTCCTTTAATGGCAGTTGTTGACTAATATTTTTTGAAAATTATGTTCTTAATAATATTAGAATAAAATAGAATAAAAAGTAGGTAGTACTGTGTCGTAATACTTGTTTTAATTTGAATAATTAATGTCTGAATACTAAGTTTAAAGGTTTTTTCTGAACAAATTATTTTCCTTTGTAATTTTGCTCGAAACTTGCATCTTCATAATATCTTGTCATAAAACAAGATGTGTACGTTTACAATTGAAATAGTTGGGGAAAAAAAAGTTTTAATAAATATTAAAAGAAAATAAACCTGTGTAACTTTAACTACTGAGCAATACGACACAAAGTTAAAACCGTATGGGAACATCTGAATTGCCTTGTCTTGGCCACAAATAAAGGTATATTGCATCTTAAAAAAAACTACAGAACTAACACAACAAAATAGCAATATTCCTACTTTACGACTGCTAAGAGGGAGAAAAAGATAGTGGTGCAGGAGAGATGGGTTGGGAAAGGGGGTTTAGCACACCAAAAAACAGACCAAACAACAACTTTACGTCGGTTGGACGTTAATTCCATAACATCCATACACAACACGTACAGAATCGCAACGGTCATGAGCAACAAATATATTTTAGAAAGGGGAATTAAAAGCCGTTCCCACACGAAGCACATTTGAACAGTATGTCTCCGTAACGACGCGATATTACACACGCACCCAAAAACCCCTTTTTCCCCTCCCCACACAAACCCTAACTTACACACTAACACACTATCAGATGTAGCCAGATGCTTACCCAGTTACCCATTATTTCACCAACAGCCAAATGAAAAAGCAGTACAGGTTAACAACAAATAACATAGTTTTAAAATCGTTAGTGGTTACGTTACTTCAAAAGTCAATGCATTTTTACTATTTGAAAAGTAACCTAATTAAAACTATATAAAATTAAACCTATGAAAGTCAAACCTGCTTTCTTTTCAGTGTTTTGTTTGACATTTAAAAAATATGAACATGCTGGTTGAATGTATATGGTCTGGTAGATTTCAAGGTAGTCTATGAGAGGTCAAAGGCCTTAGAATATGAGCTATTCAACCCTTTTTCAATTACAGAACATACTTTAAATGGAGTGGATAGGGTAAATATTATGTTTATGGACTAGATAAGGTAAATATTAAGTTTATGGCTTTTTATTTTTACAAAAAACCTTTTATGACCAAATAAATGAAATATTGCTCTAGTATAAGCATTTCATTTAATTTAATTCAATACAGAGTATCAGAATTTATGTGCGATCTTGTAGTATATACCATTTATTTGGGCTAGTGTTCACATAAAACGTAAATATTCGTCTTAATCTCGATATAGATTTTTTTTTTTACGATTACAATATATTCTCTTGGTACGACAAAGTGAAAATATAGATATAGTAGCCCAATCTTACAGTGTCACCTTAAAGTATTTATAATTTAACTGTTCGCAAAGTTTGATCGTTGCTTAAAATTTCCGTTGAATTCTAAACTAGAATGTTGATGAATTCATTAAGTTACGTACGGCTACCTTCAATTTTTTTTTGTTAAGTTTCTACGAGCACTAAATTTATTACAAAGCTTTTTATTGGCTTAATTTGAACTAATATATTGTAAGTTATATAGCTATTAATACTGCCGATGACGGGAAGATCAAGGTTCTAATCTCGGTCGGGTGTAGGCTTACTGAGGGTGGTTTTACCGAAAATGGTTTTCCACTCGCTTTACACGCGAATGTGAATAAATTTCATCTAAATTTAACCTTCTTCATCCCTAAAACCATTATTGCTATTAGTACAAAAGTGTATAAGCTGAGCGGGTAGTAAGATGTGGTGCTAAAACAAATTCACACTCGAACATATATTATATCTTAAACTGTTAATGTTGACATCAAAACTTGAGAGTATTGCTTAGAATAATTGTTAATTATTTATACTTATTCTATACATTAAAAGTGGTGTATCTTAACTATATAAACATACTAATCATTAAAGGTGATAGCGGTTCATTTTAGTTAAAATGCAAATCTAATTCATTGTTGATTAATTAATAGTTCACAGCGAATGGAGATTAAGGGTTCCACCTACAGCAAGAATTATATTTCACATTGCTGTATTTCAAATGAAAATGTCAGGTTTGAGGCTTATTGTTAAAATAGTCTCCAATTATCTCAACATTTATGTTTCTATCCAATTAAAAATAGCTTTTTTCGTTTGAAGAAATCTTAATTTAGTTTCTGTGATCTCCAAACGATTACTTTTCACTTAGAAAGTCGCTGAAAACAAGATAATTTTATCTTTTATAACTTTCTAAAATATAACCAAATTTTAATGTCTAGCATTAAACCTATTCCTTTCGCCTTAATTTTTCCATAAGCCATATGTTAAAATAAACTTTAATTAAATGTAGTTAGTTAACTGGCTGTCACGACCGCTTCTAAACGCAATAGTAGTAATCGCTTCTGAGGTGATTGGCCCTTTTCATTTAGCGTGGAAATGCAGAACCATGGGAACAAGAAATTGTATTGTTTTGCAATTTTCTTTTCAAAAACGGTTTGCTTAAGATTAAAAGCATGTTGATTAAGTTATACTTTTATATATATATATACCTCCTCTATAATTTGAACAGTTATCAAATAATGTTAAAATTAACATTTTTCAATAGAAAACTGCCGGATCCATAACAAAATAAAAGAAAATGTAACAATAAATAGATATCGATACATTATCTTAGAAGGGTTGTTGAAAATATTAACATAAAAATCTCACTCGTTCTCGAGAAAGTTGATATTTCCAAACGTATGACTTTTCCTCAAAGCCTGTCCGGTAGCTAGCGCCATCTACGGTTTCCATGATACATATTTTCTTGTTGGCGCGGAAGGATACTTTGGTCAGTTGTGAAGCAACGCCACGCCTTTCACCCTCCCTCCCAACATCCCGAAAATAGGTATTAGACCGACAACCGACAGGGCTAAGGGCCTTAAGATAAAATAAAATATATAGGTTATAAAACTCTAAAATTATGCGTTTCATCCAAAATCTGTCAGTTGGGCAACTGTGTGAACAAACCTGCCGATGATTAATAGTTTACCGGCAGAGGATATACGTGGGTGGGGAAGGAGATAGAGGGGGACTGTGAAGGGAGAGGGAGAATGAAGAGAGAGAGAGAGGAAGAAGGAGAGAGAGGGTGGGGGTAAGGCAAGGGTGGATGGTGCAGAGTGACAAGGGGAGGGGGCTTTCAGACCACGGCAAAATGTTCCAACACACGTCCGTCCTGTCATTTGCAGAAAGAAGACAGGACAATAAATGAATTGGGATGGGGAAAAAAGTAGGGGAGGGATTAGAAAATAAAAGAAAGGGTGGAGGGTGATGGGATAGTTTACTCCAACTTGGTTCGTACCCCTCCATCGATTGCAAGTAGAAGGAAAACCTGTGGATAGAGGAACATTTTGAGCGTAGCCACAACAGTGTGTGCGTGTATGTGTGTGTAGGGAGAGATGCGTGGAGGGAACAGTGTTAGTTCAGTCGTGTGGAAGAGACCTGCAGACGTGTTCTGATACCTTGATAACTATCTGGTAATAAGTTATAAGCCAAAACTTACTTTTATTAATTGCTTTAGTTTTTTTTAACTGCAACAATGGCAACTTTCTAAGAGGAAGGATAATAGTATACGTGTAGCGTCAATATATATTTGAGGGGATGGTTTTAAGATTAGTGTTAGGAATCTTTTGAGTTGGAAGGTCATGGTTAAATTTTCCGTTCTGGTGATTATTTAAGTAATGGGTTTTTGTCCTCTCTCTAGGTGAAAGTTGGTTCATATCCTTAAAACTTCTCCTTTTCCTTGTTTTAAATTAATGGCAATTGCTGGTATTTCAACAGCAGTAAATAATTATTTTATCACTACTTACTTCACCAATGGTTGTGCTGTAAAAGTTGTCTTTGTCAATGTGTTTTAGTCGAGGTTTTTTTCAGGCGTTGTTCCTCAATGACCGGAATTGGGAGGGTTCAGTATTTAAGCTTCAGGCCCTAAGGGTTGCCCCCAACATGCTATTTTCTACCCTCTTACCAAAGTGAAGGGACAGCAGCCACTATAATTTGTTCTTCTTATTCTTCCCATGATCCCTATATTAAGTTATTATTATTATTATTATTATTATTATTATTATTATTATTATTAGCACCGCGTCTTACTACCCGTTCGGATTATACGCACTTACACTAATGTGTAATGGTAGGGTGATTGTTAGATGAAATGGAGGACCTACAGTTTAACGTGGAATCCGAACAACGGTGGAGGCCTAGCATTCCCCACATTCACCAGTTGTGATTAATACACGTCTTGTCAGAGGTGTATTAATATCCTTTTGGTTGAAGGGGCAGTACTAATATAAAGAGATCACAGATTTATTTTGTTTATTATTTATTCTCTTGAAAAAAAGTTTTTTCCATATTTTGTATAACTTTTTTAAAAATAAATATTAAAAAAATCACATAATCACACCATTAGGCGTTGGCTCTTGACACTCTGTAATGTCATCGTTGACGTGGAAGTTGGTATTTAATCCTATTTGTGTGTGTTGTGAGTAAAATTTCACATGTTATTTAACACTGTAGCTCTCCCGAAATCTTTACACAATAGTCCAGATTCATTTTTTTCTAAATTACCCTCTTCAGTCTTATCTCATAGAATTTAGATCAAGCAGCTAATAATCATGGTGCTAAAATGTACAAATATTAACAATATAATTAATATTACCTTCTGACTATTCTCAAATCACACGAACTATTTTATATAAATACTAACCAATAGTTTTAATAATAAAATAATAATACCTTTTAACTAAGTAGGTGGATATTAAATAGTTTGTAATTTTTACCGAAAAAAAGATATCATTAAGCAAAGGCAAGTTGTGAGAGCTCTTCAAATGATACTTTTAAATAAACTAGTTTCTTCCCCCAAGCTACTGCCTCTTAAAAAGGCCAAAGAGGAGAAGGAAGGTAAGAATTGGTGCAATAAAACTCAATGATGCTAGTAAAAATACTATTGGCTCTTTCATGTTTGGATGGAAGATTGTTTTTAATACCTCACGAAATAATTAAAGAGAAAAAAAAGATGGTTGAGTTCATTGCGTTTTATGATATTAAACTTGGGGTGAAGAAATGTAGCCTACACGTGGGAGGAAAGAGAATTGTTTGGTTCCTATACGTGAAACTGGTGCTTGGGTATATCTTCTATACTTAGCTGGTTATGCAACAAAGATAATTTTCAAAGCTTTTTATTTTGTATCCAATAAAGTAGCGTAGGCCATGATGTAACCTAACCAATAGATTAATAATTATTGATTTGTTCAAGAAAATTAAATACTTAAAACAAGAGTTTAATATTTGATTAAAGAAAGTCGTACCTAATTTCGTCCAAAATTGAGATGAAAAAGAAATTTATCAAATTTTAAAATTAGAAGTTACGTTCATACATTCTAAAATTTAATATTATAATGTTTTTCTCTATGCTTTAAAAATAAATGGTTCAATAAACTAATTTTCTCAAACCTATCTAACTTCTCTTTATTATATAATTATTTTCAAACACCAAATTTAAAATATATCAATTCTGACTTGCTTCTATGTAGCTTTTTGCTCTGAATTAGCCTGGACTATATTGAAATACAATATATAAATCTATAGGTCCTATAGTAACTATACAATCAATATTCCAGCGTTTTTCTAGTTTAAATTTTTTTCGAATCATATTTGTGTCAGTAAAAATCATAAGTTAAATATCTAAGCAGATTAAATATACACAAAGAAGGGTGATATTTGACAGTTAAAAAAGTTACCAACTAGTTTAATATATTCATACGCACAATCATGTTGACCTGAGCTGTAATTGTTCATACATGTTTTCAATGCCGATTGAATAAAAAATAATAGTAATAAAGTAAAATTCTATCAATATTGAGGGAAATAAAAAGTATTTTCTAAGATGTCCAATTTATAATGCTTTTACTATATGTTTATGAATTCCAATCTACTCAAAGGTCATTAAGAATGAACTTCTGATCATAAAATAAATGCCTTAACACATATGCGTACAAACATAGAAACATGTCATACCTTAAAGTTGTACGTTTCATAAAAAACAAAAAAACATATCGTTTCCCACTTCCAGAAGTTGCGACAAGACCTCTCTAAAACCACATAACCAGATAAGTAGTAAGAGTTCCAAGGAATATACACCACCACATTCCATTCACGAACGTGACTTTACATTCTATTTCTATAATAATACTGAAAGTAGGAAGAGGAAGATTGGGGAAAAGGACACTTCCTCAGTCAGAATTCAAGAGATTTCCTTTTCGGTAGGGTGAACAATAAATTCATTAAAAGTTGAAAACAGAGTACTATGTATTCATGCCGTGAGCTGGTGGGGCCTATCTTTTGTAAGGACTCCTTCGCATCCACCCCTCGAACAACCACTCCACTCACATATAACAGAACTTCAGCACCATCGGATGTACGTACCAATTGTTAGAATAATCTGTATGCACATTACCCATAAACTGGAGCAAGGAGGGAAGGATTTCTGAAGGTAGTGGGAGGGTCTTCGACAGACCTGAATCCTAAATAAGTAAGATGAGTTTTGGTATATTGTACTCGTTGACTTGGGAAGGAAGGATGTAGGATTGGAAGGGGTGGAGATGTATATAACGTAGTCTAAGGTGTTAAGTTCACTATATATTTTTATTCAGCGGAATCTCACGGCTTGTTCAGGCTATACGCATGTACACTAATAACTAGTACCCAGATTTGTATGTAATTATTTTAATCCTGCCAGTAAAAATATGAAAAGTGGAATGTCGTCGATCTATTTTGCTTGGGACTGTATTTTTATTTTTAGTTTGACATATTTAGCTAAATTCTACATATTTTCACATATTATACTGTATTCTAAATATTTTCGAATATAATATATAAAATTACATATTTTTCCTGTTTTTTTCATTGCATAATTTCTGTCTTTCTTGGGGAAAATACTTTTAAATGATGTGTCATTAATTTTCAGGATACCTGTAGTTTAATATAAGAATGTCAAAGAGCAAAGTCTAAGGAAGTTATGCCAGATCGTCAGAGAGAATTACAATGGCCATAACGTAACTTTATGTCTGACGTTTCTGGTGTTGTGAAGGGGAGATAATGTGGTGTTGCCATATAGTGCGTCTCTCGCCTGGCGTGTCAGTTTGTAAGCATATGTCGACGAGTTGTATAAACAATTGTTCCTTGATCAAATTAATCGTTTTCCAATTGTTATTCACTTGGGAAAAGAAAAGGATATAAAGAGCCAACGCAAAAAGTAAATTGAACGCAAAATTATTATTATTATTATTATTAGCACCGCGTCTTACTACCCGTTCGGGGTATACGCACTTACGCTAATGTGTAATGGTTGGGTGATTGTGAGATGAAATGAAGGACCTACAGTTTAACGTGGAATCCGAACCACGGTGGAGACCTGACATTCCTCACATTCACAAGATGTCTTGTCAGAGGTGAAGGAAGGGTTTGGTAATCAGATAAATCTTTAGCGGGACCGAGGATCGAACCCCGGCCACCAGCATAGAAGTCTGACACCTTTCCCCTAGACCACCAGGTCACCAACGCAAAACTAATCACTAAAATGTAATTTGATGTCTTTCACAATAATACAGTGCATAAAGCAATATTTTGAACATTAGAAACAAGACAAGCCATGTATACAAATTTAAGTTTAATATTAATAATGACTATTATGTCGAGATCAAGCATTTAACCTCAGAAAGAAAACAATAATTTTATGAAACTGACTTTAAAACATCTGGAGTTGTCTGACGTCCTCTTGTATTCAAATAGATGGAAACCGTGTAGGTTTCATTGAAAAATTGTAGTTTTATGATTTCTAAAATCAGTTGTATAATGACATTTATTTGAAATGTTTTAACTAGTGGGAAATTGAAAACGTCTATATTTAGAAAAATGTTATTCTATTATTTTTGGGTGACCTGGCGGTCTGGGGTAAGGTGTTAGACTTCTGTTTTGGCGGCCGGGGTTCAATCCTCGGTCCCGGCACAGATTTATCTGATTACTAAACCCTTCCTTCACCTCTGACAAGACATCTTGTAAATGTGGGGAATGCCAGGCTTCCACCATGGTTCGGATTCCACGTTAAACTGTAGGGCCTTCATTTCATCTCGCAATCACTCTACCATTACACATTAGCGTAAGTGCGTATAGCCCGAACGGTTAGTAAGACGCGGTGCTAATAATAATAATGTTATTCTATTACTTTCTTTATTAATTTGCAGGCCATTAAATTTAATTTAATTTCAATTATACATATATATATATATTTGTAATATTAGCTTGGGGAAATAAATTTTATTTATTGTCATATATTTTCATATTATTAAATATTTAACTACACAATTTAACCCACTTTTCTACATATTTAAGTAGAGTTCATAATTTCTAGGGTAATAACACTACTTAAAAATCCTGGCTCTTCTAATTAACACTAATATGTGCTATGGATTAAGAATGTTGAATTTATAGGAAATATACCTCCATTTCCTTGGAGCAAGAGCAGAGAAATACTTAAGAAAAAACCACCCTCAGTACTCCCACCTGAAATTCCAAACGCAATCTCTCCATCATCAGCAGCACATTTTATTTCGAGAATAGCGCATTAGACCAGGAGGTCCCAAACCTTTTAGACAGAAGGAGCCCTTGTACCAGAAAAAATACCATTCTGAATCCTTCATAAAAATGTTTACGCTGAAAGTATGAAAATTAAATAACCAAAGTTAAATTTTTAACAAGTATGATAATACAGAACAAACGGAAAAATCACATATTCTGGCCTCGTCGTTGGAAAATGTCCATTATTCAGAATTGAAAAAATTTACCATTATAATTACTGAGCCTATTTTTTAGTGTGAAAAACTAATACGAATATTCTGAAATTACTTCACGAAGCCTGAGATAATTATAGTGGACCACAAAGTCCCCGTGGAGCGCAGTTTTAAATTATTATTAGCACCGCGTCCTACTACCCGTTCGGGTTATACGCACTTACGCTAATGTGTAATGGTAGGGTGATTGTGAGATGAAATGGAGGAACTACAGTTTAACGTGGAATCCGAACCACGGTGGAGGCCTGGCATTCCCCACATTCACAAGATGTCTTATTAGAGGGGAAGGAAGGGTTTGGTAATCAGATAAATCTGTGCTGGGACCGAGTATTGAACCCTGGATCCCCAGCACAGAAGTCCGACACCTTAACCCTAGACCACCAGGTCACCCGCAGTTTTAAAAACGATGCATTAGATCATTCAGCCACCGAGGTGATAAAGCTCACTACAGACTGGGTTTAAAGTGCACAAGTGAATGGTTTTCAACACGCAATTAATCACTTTGGTAGTAGCACACCCTTAAAAGTTAATACGGGTGTGCTTTATAGTAGCCAACCCAATCATAATGCACATTAAAATGGTACATAGAAATTAAAAGAAAATAGTGAACTTAGAAGAAATGTAACAACAGAATTATCAGAGTCTATTTCTTTTTTGTATTTTGAAAAATCTCATCATCAAGTAATTTTGTGTATAAAAACAATTATTTAAATATAAAGTAAGAAACCATATTGGAAATCACGTGGAAATAACTATGAACACATATACATATATTTAGGTTTATAATACTGAAACCCGCCTCGGTGGCGTAGTTGGCTAACGCGCTTGTCGTGTTGAAGCTCGACTGCTGAGGACGGGGAGATCGAGGTTCATCCTAAATGGTTTTCCACTCTCCCTCCACGCAAATGCGGGTTCACTTCCTCTAATTCAACCTTCCCAAGTCCTAATTCATTATAGTAATTAGTACTTAAAGAGTATAACCCGAACGGGTAGTAAGACGTGGTGCTAATAAATATAATACTGAATAGTGTTATAAGTATTAAATATTTATTTAAATATATATATATATATAAATCAATAAAATAACTAATACACTTATTCAGATATTCCACCCTTGTGCAAAAGAGTGCAATCAATTTACAAAATTTCTTATAAACAGCTTTAAAGCCTTAACGTAATTGGGAGAAACCCTCACTCCCCTCCCCCCTCTCCCCCCTACAATTACAATTGTATCTAGCCTTTAAAAATAAACACACCCCTCAGACATATATGTATACGTAAAACGACCGTTTGAGTAGGGGTGTAGCCCTGCCGAAATTGTAGCAAGAAAATCTCCAAACTCTAAACAGGAGATCCCTTAAAATTTATTAGACGCGATTTATTTTTTCCTATTCCAATCTCAATAATATGGAGCCTTACTAAATTCCATCGGATCTTTCACGCATCCTAACTCATCGTGGGGTTTATCATGAGAGGAGGCTAAATCCTCCGAGTCATTCATTTATGTTTTTAGAACATGGAAGCTGTTTCACCACTTAGGTAAGTGAACCAATAAAACGCTAGAGTGAAATATACTCATTTGTCACGTATACCTCTGAGGGCATGTTTACCTAATGAAGTGGAGCTGTTACTTTTATTGTGAGTGTTAAATAATTGATAGAATTTCTCAGTAAAAATGTAACCAGATAAATTATACATTTTATTTAGTTAAAAGCAAACCAAGTAGTCAAGCATACGATGTAAAGTTTACCTATTCTTACTTTTCGGTGACGATAAAGAGGTTTAGGAGACCAGGGTTTGAATCAGGTCGTATGTGGATGTAATATGGCTTGTTCCTAATTGTTCTCTAAACATAACTCACTCAAATTCTAGAACATTTCCTTAACATTTACTCTTCCTTAGTCCCACTCAATTAGTGAAATTAAGTGCGTTTGAACGAAGTAGTAGTAGTTTGATTCTGAGTAAAATAAGATTTAAATAATTTTATGGTCTAGATTTTTGATGTGAGTTTTATAAATACGTTATATTATTACAGCATTTAGTTACAACCCGCCTCGGTGGCGTAGTTGGCTAACGCGCTGGTCGTGTTGAGCTGCTCAACTGCTGAGGACGGGGAGATCGAGGTTCGAAATCTCGGTCGGGTAAACTAGGGGTGGTTTTTCCTAAATGGTTTTCCACTCTCCCTCCGCGCAAATGCGGGTTCACTTCCTCTAATTCAACATTCCTAATCCATTAGCGTAATTAGTACTTAAAGCGTATAACCCGAACGGGTAGTAAGACGTGGTGCTAAATGATGATGATGACTTAGCTTACAAACTAGATTGCAACCAATAAAGGGTGGGACGGAAACAATTATACGATATATGCTGATGAAAGTGATGGACAACGCTCTGAGGTTTACTTGACTTCTGGTGGAGCCCACATGAGTGACATCCCCAAAAATTAAAAACGTTTAATATGTAGTTTACTTTTATTTAGCAAGTAGATATTTACTTTTCAATTAAGTTTAACATTTCAATTTACTAATCATCTAATAATTTCGGCCCCACCTTACATAATTCCTAACTATTTACTAATTAGTTTGTAATATGAACTTATTATCAAATAAATATCTTAATCGATATCACCCCTAAACAAACCAAAGAATGTTCGACTTGTTGTCAAACATTTTAACCAGTGAGTCACGAGAGATAAGTAGACCTCTGGTTGTTCAAATGTTGTATATGTTAGTTTATACAACATGAGTGTGATGGTTTATTAAGATTGATTAAATTGTCTAAGTGACATCTAAAAATATAATGTTGCTCATTTAAACGTGTATATAGTAGATTTATAAATATACTTAAATATTTAGAACAATTATCAAGAACATTTCACACCATAAATCTTTTAATAAAATATTCTAAATTTGCATAGTTATAAAATAGATTTTTATATATAAAGGTAGCACTTATAATGTATAATTCTGTAGTATACCTAATTGATGGTTAAACAATATGATAAGTTTTTCGCTTTCAAAGAGAAATCAGCATAATTTAAATAGCAAAATTTATTCAGGATAAATAAAATACGATAGTTAGAGATAAGTTGGTTAAAACATTTAAAAATGGCGTTAAGGGAAGTTGTATAACTTTTTCATTTGAATGATTACATTCTCCTCTTAAACATACCCTGTCTCTCTCACGACCGATTAAGCAGGATATCAGACACAAGATTACGGTCGAACCGCCAAACGTTTCCAACTGAAGTTTTTTGTATTTATCGTTTAACACCAGTAAATTTGTAATAAGTTTAATAGCTTCTTAATTTTAACATACCATAGCTAACTATTTTTCCAATTTTATAATTTAGTAAAATAGGGTGAAACATTTTCAGCTAGAGCGGAATTCTGGTAGTAATAACAGAATTTAACAGCTACAAAAGTTACTAAAATTGTTTTAAATTATTCATACTTAAAGTCATGTGATCTATATCTGTCACATTTGATAAATATTCTCAATACCTTAAAAAGCATTGTCATATAGTATAAAATTATTATTGTTGACTGCAAAAAAAAAGTATATAATATTTTCTTTCCTATGAAACGTGTATTGTATTTGTCCTCTCTGGTGTGAGATGGGTTCTTAAAAATATCTTACAAAACACTGATGATTGGTTATATTCCTAACAAGGCAAAAATTATATATTTGCAAGACTTGTGTGGTCTACTTTGACTAGATGATAAATTATATCCTAAAGTTAAAAATTTGTTAAGCCTAGAACTAATTACGTTTATGTATTCCTCATTTTACTACCCGTCCGGACTTTCATCATCAGATTAGTTATATAGCTTGTCCCAATTCATGGGTGAGAGTCATTAGTTCGACCTTTCTCCTGGGTCAGAGCCAACAGTTCGACCCACCTCCTGGGTCATACTCGTTATTTATACACATTCTCCTGGGTCGGAGCCATTAGTTCGACCTATCTCAGGGGTCAAAGCCATCTGGAGCTTAAAACACTAACCTAGTCCTGTTGGTATCAACGTCTCTTCAAATCAAGAAAACTACGCCATAAAATATACATTGGAACGTATTTATTCGAGGGTGGTTTTATCCAAAGGTACAGCAACTCAATCGGGAGAGAAAATAGAAAATCCTCTTCCTCTCGAGTCCTAGATACGAAATGGTTGCATCAGGCTTAGACGGCCAGGGTCTTGGAGCGACTTGTGTGAGGAGGAATTTATTTTAGGGGTGGGGGAGGGGAGCTGAGTAAGGGGTGAGGGGGTGGATAAGCGATTTGCGTCTGAAGCTCAGAGGTTGACAAATGGAGACAAACAGCTCTCACGAGGTGGAGGGAGGGGGAAGTGGATGGACGGCTCAGGAAGTCGAGGGAGGGGTTCAGCACAGATGAAAGTGGGCGACTGTGGAGGAAAAGGAGGAAGAGAGGGAGGATAGGGTGGTGATGGGTTGCCTCGAAGGTTGACGATGAACAGAAATGTCACTTCACTCGGTATAAAAGTCCATGGCAGATCTCCCATGAAGAAGAAGAGTCTTATCATGAAAGAAGTGATGAACCGACATTATTAAATGAATGGTTGTAATATTATTCATTATGGGGTTGACAATATTCCGAGGACCTATTAAGAACAAACTCTTGAGAGTAAATGTCTTAAATCTTTCTTCCCATTATGATTATGGAATGTGACCAAGAAGTTCACCTTTTAATTAATAAATAATTTTAAATTTTATATATAACTATCCTAAGCATAGTCATAGTTCTCTTTAAGAAATATTTTTAGATTTGAAAGAAGAAGTAAACGCAAGTTAAGGCATTGGTGTTTTAATTTTTATAACAAAACATATTTTTGGCAAGAATAAAATAAAATGTTGCTTTGGTAAAACATTTAGTTTAAATTTCTTCTTATAACAATTTCAAAATTTTCTTGAATATTTTGTAATGATGATTGCAAAATTTGACCAGGACTGTTTTTCTTCATTTTATAATATATTCATGATAAATATTAAAGAACTGTTGATTTTACTAAATATTTAAAACCAATCTAAACGAATAAACAATATAGTGTTGGCTTATATTTTATACAAAAAGATTTTTTTTGTTTTAATGAACGAAAATTATGATAAAAAATTGCGTTCCTTTTCATTCTACCTTAAATACTTTAAAGAATGTAAAGTAAGAACGATATTACTTTACATTTATATAATTCAATATTTAAATATCAATATTTCACCTCTCTACTTTCAATAGAAAAGCTAGAAATGAAGTATGTGTTTGGATTATTATAAAATATATTGTACAATCCCATATTAGGTAGAAAGACTGTGATTCTAGTACTCAATCCTACTTAGCAAATATATACTTATTATTATTATTATTATTATTATTATTATTATTAGCGCCGCGTCTTACTACCCGTTCGGGCTGTACGCAAAAAATATATACTTAGTAATGTGTATTTGAATTAAAGTCACAAACCATTTGTTCAGAGCTTAGTAATAAAAAAAATAAGATCTTATTAAAATATAGCTAAACATACGATGTACATATAAACAAAAAAAACATGGAACTAACTAAATTAAACATATTTGTTATATATTGTTTCACATTTAAAAAAATTGTAAGACATTAGAATAAACCTAAGATAGCTATTTGAAGATTGCTTATGAACCCAAGCTCTAGTGAATTAGGCAATAAGGAATAAATTATTTGGATCCAACCTAACCAAATTTGATCGATTTAATTTCAATGTGAAAAGGAGTAAAGTTTAATAATACTTATTATCATAGTTACACATTGAAATACAGACCTAAAAGGCAACCTTATTATTATTAGTATTATTGTATACAAATTAGGTTGATGCACAATGTTTATTTAATCCAACAACCTGCCTATAGTGAGTTTAAATAGTTGTAACTTTAGAAATTATAATTGGACAAAATATCCAAGTACCTTGAAACGTTCTTCCTTCAAAGCTGTGACTAAATGCCTAGGTCCGGGCAGTTTCTGAGCTGCTGGCAGGCCCCACCGTATGGAAGTAGACATGAAAAGCTCTTTCACATCACAAGATTGAAAATGAGAAACATAGACGAAGCCACTGGACTCGACACGCAAGTTTTCAAAAACTTGTATTTTCAGGAAATTTACCAAGACGTCCAAGTTCATATAAACTGTAAGACACGGTGTCATGTCTTGTGAGAATAATTATAATAAATAAATACATTCATTATCAGGTGGGTCATTAATTAGTTTTCTTTACATGAACCTAAGGACCACGATCGATCCCCGAAGGCATCATTATTGTTTCCACCAGTATTCTCCTTACCCATCAAATCTTGCATCATCTCTCCAAACAATATGCCTCGTAACTCATAAGTAATAAGTCACCCTCCCTATCAAGTCACTTAAAATAAGTTTGCTCAAGAAACTGGCCAAATTGTGTCTTTCTTGTAAGCATCATTAATCTTTTTTAGCACCGCGTTTTACTTAGACCAGGGGTCGGCAACCTACAGCACGCGTGACAAGAGTGGCGTGCAAAACGATTTGAATACAAATAATATTAAACCTTTATTTTTAATTAAAACCATTGATGTGAGTAATAATTTTATTAACAGCGTGTTTTATTTTCCAATAATTCAATTGCTTTGTTTCAAAGTTTCAAAATAATGTCTTCAGAACTTAAATTATGCGAACCACATTTTTTTTTATTTATTCTGATTTATATGATTAATATTATAATATTAAATATTCTAATATTAAATATTCTAGAAACAGTAGTTATTTAATATATTCGATCTAGAAACATGTAAATATATTTATATTTTACAGGATCAACGTATAATGGTTTTAATAACAGTACTAAATGGCTAGTATAAAATTATAAACGATATGGGTGGGCTTAGGTTGGTATGCACGCTAATCGATTTTGCAATATTGCTTAGGCACAACACTACTAAAAGGTTGCTGACCCCTATACCATGCGGCCACCGACGTGGGTATAATTTAATTAAATAATATAAGCACTTACTATAAAAAACACTTTTTATTTATTATCATTGGTCGATAATTTTTATTTAATGTCTCTTTTAACTATTTAATAATTATATAATAATATTTTATTAAATAATTATTAATATATGACTTATCAAAAATCGTTTATAAGGTAGAGAGGTCAAATGTATTCGAAATAAATGAGTTCGTCATTATAAATATTTATATATAGTTTAAATACAAATTTGAAAATAAATTTATATTATATTATAACTCTATTCATATAAGTATGCGATTATATTTATATTAAACTAGTTGAGGTACATTGCGTTTTTCGGGAGAAATGTTTTAAAATTTTGAAATAAATTCTAATCAATAATCAAAAATTCCAGTTTGAAGTTGCTAACGTTTGTGGAAAAGGGCTACTAATTATTTAAATTGTCACACCCTTAAATGCGGTAGATATCACGCAATACTAATGACAGACAAACACATTCCTTACGTAGATTATTAATAAACAATAAGATAGTTAATCTTAAAAATTTTAAAAATCCTTAATACCCAATTCATTTTTTAATCAATAGCATTAATAAATTAACTCCCTATGTTCATTATTTAAATTAGATAATATAAATCAAAGGTAAATCATACAGACAAAATGACATATTTTAAATGTTAATATGTAGTGAAAAAATTATTTACAATTACTTAATATAGTGCATTTTACTCACAATATATTCACATTTATAAGCAGTATTATAAAATATTCAAAATAAATCAATATGAAAAATAAATAGTACGCTGAACCTCACAGAATTTCTTTCCCTTTGATTTTAAAATAACGAATTTGTTAAACATCCATAAAATCTGGGAAATTAAGTATATACACCGTTACAGAAACACTCCACCAAATAATATAAATGTAATAATATACTATATTAAAGCAACGTTAATAAAATAGGAGCCTCTCTGTCAATCACAAAACATAACGATCAATTTCATGTTTCGAAGTAGTTCATTAAAAAACGGTTATGTTTGCTTTTATATCAGAAACTTTTGGTTTTATAAAATTTACTACAATTAAAATAGTTTTGTATTTAATAGTTATACAACTTAAAAATGATAAGTTATTACGTATCTCAAATAGTTGTGGATGTATGATTAAAATTGGAAATTCCCTGTTCTATAAAGTGTACTTAAAATCATTTATATGGGAAAACGTTAGTGTTCATTCTGGTTGTAATTTTAAACAATGCCTTGATAAAAAAAATAAAAAAAGGTATAGTGACTTTTGAAAAACCAAAATTCATCTCTTTCTGGTCTTCAGTAAATTAGTCTTAATTTTAGGGTTATATATATATATATGTAATTCCAAAAATTCTTTGGGGAGGTTTATGAATGCCCTAAATATCAAGTTTTAACCGGATCGGTAAAATAGTTTAGGATCTAGACCGATATAATGATAATCAAAGAGACAAACAGAAAATATCGCGAAAACATTTTCTTTTTCAGGGGGCTATGAGACTTGGATATCTATCAAAATCTCGAGTTTGAAAATCACAATACTTCCCTTTCCAAGGGGTCAATATGAAGAAAATAGAGAACCATCGTCCACCAAAGAACAAAAATCAAATAACATACACTATTAAGGAACCATTAAAGAAATAGGAACATATCTGTTCATAAAATAGCATATAAATCACTTTTATTTTCAAAAACTCGAATAAAATATATTTGTTGGCTTATGTCTAAGAAACTATTTATTTTATAAAAAAAAATATTTCAGACAAAAGAGTTTTATATTTAATAGTACATTAGGGGTGTTCCGATGTGGATACCGATGAATCGTCATCGGGCGATTATTAGTGCATCGGGAATTATGTCGATTAATCTTTATTTAAGTAAAGTTTAAATCAAAATATTTTAGGTAGGAGTTTGGTGATCAAAATCGTAAAAAAAACACTTAATGTATATATTTCATCTAGGTTTCAGTCTATACAAAAATTACATAAACAAATAAAGAAATCTACGTTCATACGTTGATAAAACTAAAGCTAAAGCTTCTTTTTTCACATATAAATTATCTCCTACCCGGAAAGGTAAATTGACATATTCAACCAAATTAATGGAAAGATATATGTAACGCTAATATTGAATGCTCTAAGGTGTTTATATATTTTCTAGTTGTAGGTCTAAAATTTAAACCGTTAAATATCCTCGTTAGTATTATATGTTTTAGTGGTTCAGACATACCTTTTTTTTATCCAAGGAAACGATTAAATCTTATTTTAATTTGCTCTAAGCTCAGCTACTTTTCTAGAGTACCCAACGTTAAGGCACTACTACAGAAAAATAAATAATTTAAAGAAAAGTATATAATTATATTTTATATCGGTGCATTTACTCTATTATTATTAATGTCATACGACGTATTCATTATAAATTATTAACTGGAAAGAGCCTAAATTTAAAATGTTCTTAAAATAAGGTTCAACATTTAACTATCAAAGCCTAGCAATTACAATACCTACATATTTGATATTGTTTTCTAGTTTTACTTTTTTCACAAAAAGAGAAATTCTTGCAATCATAAAAAAATCTTACCTCGAATTTATGAGGAATATTTACGATTTATATGTTGCCGAACCAACAAAAAAGTTGATTTTAAAATCCTTCCTGTCCCTCCGTGTGTCTGTCTTTTCCTGGCCTCAGATCTATAAGAAATTAATTAATTCTGTTTAACTTTATAATTATATCTTATAAGCAATACCTCAATATATTTTTATGTGACCCGAACCCTCATATTATTGGTAGTTTACTGATGAGTGATTTTTTTTTTAAATTTCAATATTTATGAGATTATCTTTGACTAATATAACTATTTTAAAAATTTAATTGCGGTAACAAATGGCTTTAGCAAATTTGTTCAAAATGGGTGTGTGTTAAGTTATTAACATTACAGTAGTCTCCTGACTCACGGACCTAAACGGGACCGACAGGTGGTCGGATAGCCGAAATTTCAGATAATACGTAAAAAAAAGGGTAGAGGCCGGAACGAAAAAAATCAAAATTAAATGTAATTGCAGAATATATATTAAATAAGGTTTATTAGTTATTACTTTATAGTATATACTATGCAATAAATTACAAAACTATTATTATATTCATGAAAACATAATAGTTAATTTTTAACTAACTCAATGCAACTTTTAATTTAAATTAGGGACTTTGCATTATCAATAATGTATATATATACATTATCAATAATATATATATACATTAATAATAAAATATATTTGTATAAATTCGTCTATTAGTAGATTACTGATGACTAGTTTTTGAAAAAATGGACATTTCTTAAAAATATCTTTGATGAATTTGTTCAAAATTATTATTTTGATACTATTTTATACGATAGTTTATAATGTTTGTTAGTTTTAATCAAATAAACTTATTCAAGGTTGCCTAGTTTATAAATGATAAATTTTATAATATATTCGAAATGAGTATCTGAGAATAATTTTTCATGATAAATAAGAACATATTTTTATTTGTTCCAATATAGATTATTTAAGTGCAGTTAACAAATAACTTACTTTAGGAAATAAAATCTAAGCTTTAAAACATTATGTGAGAACGTTTGTACGAATGTGTTGTGCCAATTATTTTAGTTTAGTTTAAAATTGGCACTAGGATACCTACCATTCATAACCAAAGTCCAAACTGTTTATATTATTTTGTATAATACTAGTCTTGTATAAATATAAAAAAACTAACAATATATATTGTCGAGGATATTTACCATAAATTTAGAAGATGAGACTTTTAAGCAAAATATAAAAAAAAATTCACCATGATAAACCTTTAATACTAAAATTATAACTAAACTGACTAAATACTAGCACTTCTTGTTGATTATCTTTAACTCCAAAATAAATCCAATAGTTGTTGTTTTAATTGTTTCAGCACTGCTATAAGGAAGCCCAACTTACACCACTGATAGCATTTTTAGCCTGGTTTGAAATAAAAAAAAAGCCTTGGGGCAGTGGACAGTTTCAAATTTATGTAGTGAGCAATTATATAACTGTAATATAATATTAATAATGGAAAAATGTTGGTACCTGAGATTCCGTGATTTATTTTATCCATATTTTATTTGAAATTGTGATAGAAAATCCATATATTAAGGGAATTAAGACATTTATTATTTTAGATAGCTTAAAAGGGAATAAATTATTACTTGCACTGGTGAGAGAGCATACAAAGACATTAGTCTTAACACAGTTGGCTGGCCATGGGGAGGACATTTTTTGATTTCCTTAAAGGTGTACTGAGGTGTTTTTTTCCTGAATGGTTTTACACCTGACCTCCGAATAACAGCGTGTAGACTTACTTTAGATTGTACTTTACTCATTCTTACTATCAGTGTAAATATGTAAATGGTAATGGACAAAATTTATGGGGAAATTCCTACAAAATTTAAATTTATCTAAGAAACTAATTTTGGTCAACAGTGTTGATCAAATATCTGGTTCACGTTCTTATTTGGTCTGCATAATCTTATTGGCCTACTGAGGGAAATTTTATTAAGTCCTATTTTGAAACATTTGTTCCGTCAATCGAGAGTTGGCGCCTTTCTTTCAAAATATCTTCTTTGCACCTCCCCCCATTATTTTATCTGGACCTTTACGAGCTTATCTTAC
>CABFOV010001446.1:4674-29126 GCA_902141375.1 Timema poppense
TGTGTGTGTGTGTGTGTCAGCATGTTTGTGTACCAGTATGTTAGTGTGTATCTGCAGGCATATGAAGTTGCTTATATTCTTAGTAATGATTTAATTTTTAAAAGTAAGTTTAAAATTTTAAATGAATAAAAATGTCAAAAATATACACATTTTTGTCTACTGCGTTTAACTGCCCGTTTAGAGTGTGCACATAGTTTCACTAGTTAGATAAGATCATCAGACAATGCACTAGCATTTGCGTGGAGAAGAATTGAAAAATCATTTAGGAAAAAATTCCTTCAATATATTCGGCCGGGACTCAAAACTTGACCTCCCCCCAACCAGCAAATCAGAATAAATGAGATTGACATCTTAAAATAAGTTCTCACCGATACGTGTAAACTACTATACTCCTATAAATACTAAGTTACATAAAAACATATTAAAAATGTGTTCTAAATTTTTGTGACTCTTCTTCATTAGAAAAAATGTATAATTTCAAACTATTTATTTCAAATAAATTTCAGAATTTGAATAATTATGTTATACTAGCAGTAGAACCCGGTGTTGCCCGGAGTAGCCACGAAATGAAATGCGTGTCAAACCATGGCAAACCATGGCAAATCTTTTATTTTTTTCAAACAAACAGAAAGAAATTCTCTTCAATTTAGTTCTTCCAATCCAGTTTTTAGTAAATTAAAAAAAAAGTTTAAAATTACAGCTTCAAGGTGCACATATTTATGCACAGGAGCTAATCATTTTAAAATGTCAGCCCTCTTCATATGATAGATATCGCGCATTCCTCATTACAGATGGACAAACAAACTCTACAGTTTATTAATATATACATATATAATATGTATCTTTATTTGAGTTAAAAGAGGAATAAATGTTAATAAACAAACTTCACAAAAAAAAACTAATAAAATATTTCACAGTGATTAGAAAGAAGGAGGGAAAGAGGAATTTATTAAATATAAAAAGAAACATCTTGAAATAATCGGAAAAACCTTAATTTGTCAAAGAGTGTGCAAGGAAAGAAACGGTGGATTAAAAAAAAAAGTTAGGAAGCAAAGAAAAAACTTCCCCTCTCTAATACTCTTTAGAAATTAGAAAAAAAAAACCTAGAGAGAATTCTAAAGATGAATATAAAATAAAGGCTTCTTGCAACTTTGGATTAATGAATCTTTTAATATTAATTACTTTGGCTGTAACGTTAATTCAATTGCTCCTTGCGCTTCCTTGGTTTGTAACTGCATAAAAGAGGGAGGGGTGAAGGGTTGGGGAGGAACGGGGGAGAATTAGGAGAAAATGGAAGGAAAGAGGTTTGAGCTTCATCAAAGGTGAATATTCTGATCCTTACTATGACATGTAAGTGGTTAGAAATTCATGTGTGTTTTTTTAATCTTTTTTATACCTACAATTAATATCTAAGATACAAATTGAAGAGAAAATATGAAACACTTTGATTATAATTTTCCCCGAATGTCACCGAAAATGGACGGTCAAGGTGGGGATGCAGAGAATGTAAGAAGAGGTAAGTGTTTTTGCAGTTTTTATAGTAAAATATTTTTTACCAAATAAATCAATTAATACTGCTTCCTTTCCAACATATCGTTTAATTTTCTTTGCATGGTAATATCACCAGTTGTTGAATCTCTGTCATGAGCAATGTGGAATTAGATGAAAAACTTTTTAATTAAGAGAAAAAGTTATCATTAAATACCAGGACACCCTTGTCAGATATTTAAGAACTGTTGATATCACTTAGTGAAGAAAATTAATCTATATATTTTTGTGGATGAAATATTTGATTTATTTTGACAAAAAAAGGTTTTGATTAAAAAACCTCAAAAACACTTTCCTTTTCTCACGTCCCCTACATCCACACCTTAAATTACTGCATTACTGGTTTTTTTTTCACAGCTGTGGAAAATATATATTTTATATGTCCCTATATTGTTTTTTAGCACTGCGTCTTATTACCTGTTCCTATTATTGATCACTGAGCGTAGTGAGACCCTGTTTAGACTTGAACATTTGGCCTTTCATCTGTTTGTCCACAAGTTTGTGCCACAACGCCTATATTCTAATTACATTAATGTGTTAAGGATGAGTAAATTTAATTAATAATAGGTGTATCCGCATTTACATGGAGGCAGAGTGGAGAGCCATTTAGATAAAACCACCCTCAGTACACCCGACCGGTATTCGAACCGTCCTCAAAGTAAATTTTATTATTTTATATACTTAATGTTGTTATTTATTCTAGAGAAGTCCAGGTGTGACATTTTATCTTACAATTAACCAAGGCTACAAAAAGATTCATAATAAATATTTTAAATTTAAAAGGGTGACCTGGCGGTCTAGGGGTAAGGTGTCCGACTTCTGTGCTGGGCTCCAGGGTTCAATCCTCTGTCCCGGTAGAAATTTATCTGATTACCAAACCCTTCCTTCCCCTCTGACAAGACATCTTGCGAATGTGGGGAATGCCAGGCCTCTGCCGTGGTTCGGATTCCACGTTAAGCTGTAGGTCCTCCATTTCATCTCACAATCACCCTACCATTACGCATTAGCGTAAGTGACGTATAACCCGAACGGGTAGTAAGACGCGGTGCTAATAATAATAATTATTATTATTATTATTTAAATTTAAAAGAAGTAACTTAATGAACGAAAATATTAATAAAATTAATCTTAAGAATTAAATAATCACAAGTTTCATACAAATCAACCAAACTCACGATGATTAGTATTTGCTTATTAATTGCTATAAGTTTTATCTCATTCATATATCATTCATTAACTTAATAACTAATTCATACCACAACATTTATATAAACATACATGATTAAAATAATTAGTTTAGTAAAGACACACACATATTGTACATTTACGACCTTAGCTTAGTTGGATGACAGCTCAAAAAGTTACTAGAAATAGTCCCTAATGTTTCCCTTCGTCAACAGCTGACATTTGTCACTTTGGATAACTGTAGTGAAAACATTTGGCAATGTATGAATGTGATAGTTAACCACAGTGATTTGAGCCAATATTATTTATATTTATTTTAGGTTGGGCACAAAGATTATTTATTGTTTTATACATAATTATTTACAGCACTTTCACAAAAGGTCCAACGAATATAGCTTAAAAATGGCAACCGACGAATTTAAACCGTGTGATTGAACATGAAGGAAAAATGTTATTTGCAGCGATGCACCCATGCAGTGGATAAAAATATTTTATTCAGTTAAATATTTCTAAATACAATAAAATTATTATAAAATTATTTATTATATATATAAAAAAAAAAGTATTTTCTCTTTTCCAAGTAAATACGATGGCTGTATTAAAAGGTATTAATGTATGCACTATATTTTACATCTTAGATAACATTCTAAAACGTATAATAAGTACTTTTATTATGTTTAAAATATTGTTTCAGATTGCATGAAAAGAAATTATTAAAAGTAATAAAATAGTATAAAAAAATTAAGTTTAAGTTATTTTTAATGTAAAATATAACATGTAATTAAAAACTTGGCATCTATAACAAAACAGTGATCTTTTAGCCTACAAGTGTTGGCAACACAAACCCTAAATGTATTATTTTTGAACTGTCATCCAGGTAAAAACCTATCATGAACAAACTTTTTCTACATATGCCAAATTTGGCTTCAAAATTGCTTAAGATAAAATCTATATTATTATTTCATAAATGTAGATAGCTATTTTTTTTATGTAGTGGGTAGCTCATTCCGGGCCCATGATGACGCAACAGTGAACGAATGGGAAAGGGAAATATTAAGCCGGGTTCACACTTGCATTATATACTTGTATCGTATCTTGAAAGGGTCGGTTTGGGACGAGACCATGTATCCTTTACGTGATCATGGGAGTGAAGATTCACGTCAGATCGCCGCGTCACGCTTGAAGTTAGTATTTCGCTGTCGCATCAAAAGCTCGAAACACTCAATGTAGTAAGTTAAGCTGAGTCCACACTTGTAATATATCCTCGCATCGTATCACCGACACGATCAAGGCTAGAGCTGGGACTACACACACGTACACGGCTCAGACCAAAATCTCGGCTGAGCCGATCCTGGTTCCGTTGCGATCTTTGTTACGACCCATAATTCCCTATGGTTTTCCAGACCCGCGACAAGTGTTCAGTTTGGAGAACGTTCAGACATGTCGTACGTACTCTCACCCCCACGGCTTCCTTCGATGCCAGGTCGAGATACCGACTAGGAACGGCGCACATCACTCTTATGATCGCGTCGAGAATACAGAGTTCCGTCCGAAACCGACGTGTTCAAGATACAATACGAGGATCTAATACAAGTGTGCCCTCGGCTTTATAAGAAAACTCGCTCTGCTCGAACTCTCAGTGAGTTTTCTTTACAAGTAGATGTAAACTAATGTAATTCCAGAGCCATTTTTTTTTATAGGTCTTACCGTTTAGCCACAAGAGACCTCCAAAGAAAGGTCCACACCGACTTTAAAGTTGCTCCACCATTTTGAATTCTTTTCGGGGATTAAATTTTTTAACTTTTTTGAATGTGTCCATCGGTTACAGGGTAGAAGCTATAAGTTTGCCAAATTTCAAGTTTCTAGCTCATCTGGAAGTGGGTAAACATTGATGCCAGTGAGTGATTCAGACACGTGGCTATATAGTATAGTGATGAAGTGACGTGGCTGAGTGAAAGTCGCGCCGCTAAAATCGCCCGTCTTGCCATATTATCGTGTTCCCCGGCCCAGACAGTCTCCCAGTGACGAGATCATTAGGTCTAGGGTGTTGTGATAGGCTCATAATACCGAGAGTACTTATCCTTGTTGCTACTAATTGTGTCAGGGATACGTCCCTAGGGATCTACGCAGCCTCCTTTCTCTCGGTGAGTAGATGAAGGGTTGAAAAGGGGGGCGAAGTTGTTGCCAGCAAGAACTAGGGAAGAGGGTAAAGGGAATGAACAACCCTTCAGGAGAAACAAGAGTTTTGAATTACGTCGTCACAATTGAGACCAGTTGCTCTGGACAGCGGATTTTTTTTTTCTTTTAAGGTTAGTTTGTAGGGAACGCGAGAAATGTGTAATTTTGCAGTGATTATAGCCAAACATATTTTTGTCCAAAATAAATAAACTATTTCTCCAGTAGAAAAATAGAGTATAATTTTCTTTATATGGTGATTTTTTTTAATGAATGACTAAACATCTAACTTCTTAATTCTAGTCTCGCTATTCTACTTTATTTTCTCTATGTTTTGTATTATATTATTATTTATTAATCTAAACTACATAATAATTAGGCTCCTTATACTAAACTTAACTACTTAAAACTAATGCCGTGTACTGCATTTACACATGTGACGTCATGTGTTATTGTTTTCTCGCGGTATGCCTTTGATTTTGTGTTTATTTGTCGTTGGCCGCACTCTGGGTGCCTTCAGACTTGAGGCCAAATGATGCACTGGTAGCGCGACGGTTCCGACCTCAGATTATACTTATTAACTAGTGTTCCGATTTCATGAGGATCCTTTGCCGATCCAGTCATCTTCTCTGTTTGCCTCGAAGTTAAGTTCGAAGATTTGCCTGTCAGTATATCAGGGCCAAACTCCAGTCGTTAAAGACATTGCTGTCTCTGCAATTCCAGATTCCAAACCTTGTTTTCAGAGGCCTCCCCAGGATATTTAGAAAATTTAGACTTGTAATTGGGCCTGCATCCCGTAACTTCTGACTTTGTACCAGATTTTAGTTTTTACCAGTCTCTCTCATTAATTACGTTCTTCATCCGTCTCATTGTCTTCATCTGTCCTATTGCTTCTTCTCCTTCTGTTTCGTCTCTCTTCTTTAAAGTTGTCTACATAGTCGTCCCGTTCCTTGAGTGAGATTATTGTCACGACTTTGTCGAGGGGTTTCCATAGGATGCCGTCACAGAAGATTGTAGATAGGATATCCTTGAAGCATGGCTTGTTGCTGGTTTCCCCAAGTATTGTGTGGTTCCATATTACCGGACACTGTGCTATGGTTCTAACGCCTTTCCTCAGACACAGTTCCACAAGATGATATCAACAGTTCTTGAATATCTGTCAAGGGTGTCCTGTAACTTAAATGACAAACCTTTCTCTTCGTTTAAAAAGTTTGCCATCTAATTCCACTATGCTCATAGCAGATATTACACAACTGTTGATATCAACATGTGAATAAAATAAAACTTTATGTTTTTAATGCCCGTCTTGGTGACGAAGTTAGCTAACACGCTAGATTCGTGTTAAGCTAGACTGCTGAGGACGGGGAGATCTTGGTTAGAATCTCAGTTGGGTGAACTTGGGGGTGGGGGTGGGGGTTCCTAAATGGTTTTTCACTCCCCCTCCACGTAAATGGGGGTTCACTTCCTCTAAATTCAACTTTCCCCATTCCTAGCCCAATAGCATGCTTAGTATTTAAGCGTATAACCCGAGCGAGTAGTAAAACGCGGTGTTAAATAAATAAATAAATAAATATAGTTTGATTTATTTTGACCAAAAATTGTCTTTATATAAGAACTTCAAAAACTCCTCTTCGCGTTCCCTACATTCCCATATTAAGCTTTCACGCTCATACCCGCGGCTGAGTAGTTTAGGGAGGCCGGCCACGGGTTTAGGAAACCATTGTTTTATTCTGGCTGTCTCCATGGCTAAGTGGTCAAAGAGTCCAGCCGCGAATATGATGGATTCCTTGCACAAACAAACAATGAACAAACATTTCAACATTTCAAGATGAAATGTATTGTGCATAATCATTTACAGGTACATTCCCGAGAATATTCCCAGAATATATCGAGGAGGATCTATACACACCACAGCTATGTATATTCTAAGCCAGCCTGAGAGTCAAAAAGTAGGGTTTTTTTTTTTGTATTTTTGGCACCGCGTCTTACTACTCGTTTGGGCTGTACGCCTATGTACTAATTACACTAATGTGTTAGGCATTAGGAGGGTTATATTTAAAGGAAGTGTGCCCACATTTGAGTGGAGGGAGAGGGGAAAACCATTTAGAAAACACCATCTCAGTACACCAGACTGGGATCCAATCCCGATCTCCCCTTTCTTGGCAGTTTACTCTATTGCGAGAGCAGCGCCCTAGACCATGAAGCCACCGGAACGGGTTAAGGGTCAGTTGACATCCTCCCCCTTACTCCTGACCCCCATGGTTGCTATAATAGCAATACAAAATACTAGTAACAAGCTTAATCGTAGAGAGAGAAAAAACAACGCAAGCAATGTTTCAATTAAAATAAACTCAAAACATTGGGCCCGCGGACTAAACGTCGAGCCCATCTAGTCTAGCTCACATGTGATGGGAAGGTTACTGTTCAGCTCCAGGTCAAGAGTCTACTGAGAGTTTACCCACTCCACCTCCAAGCTAATACTGTTATACATCCTCTAAATTCCAACTTGTTCATCCCAAACCAAAACTGGAATTTTATTTTACCCCTGAGCCTCACAACAAGCATTTGGTTATACTAATGGGGTAAGGATGAAGAAAGGTATATTTAAGAGGAAACACTTTAGGAAAAACTACTCTAATAGCACCGGGCCGAGATTTGAACCATAACCTCCCCCACCACTAGAAAACCAGACATGATGAGGGCGACATAGACTGCGTACCCATCATTGTGAGTTTAAGTGTAATTATTAAAGTGTGAAGAGCTCGAACTAATACTGGTATGACGTGATTGTGAGAATAAATTAAATGGTTATTAATTTAACATCAGAACTACTTTATTTAAATAATTGTCTGGCACTCAAGCAGTAGTGTCTGGCTACTTATCTAAGGGACCCAGGTTCAGTTCCTGGCATGGCTGAAAAATTAGGGTTTTCACTTTCACAGTGATGAATTGATGGCCTGATGTCGTGTCTGTTCTAGATTAAATTTAGTTCATAAGTCGTGTTCTGATATAATCAGTCAGTTCAGAAAGTTTACTTCAAACAACTAAATTAAAAATAAACCTACTTCGGTGGCCGCATGGTCCAAAGCGTTACTCTTTCGATAGAATAAGACTGCTTATGGCAAAGAAATCGGTGCTTGAATCTTGGTCGGGTGTACTGAGGGGGTTTCCCCTGAATGGTTTTCCACTCTCCCTTCACTCACATACGGGTAGAATCCCTCTAAATCACACTTTACTCATCCTTAACTCATTAATGTAAACAGTGCATTGCGTATAAGCTGAACAGGTAGTAGGCCTATGACGCGGTGCTAAAAATAATAATAAAAAAATATAATATTTAATAAACACAACCAAAAACTTCAGCCTTGGAATGTTCCCAAAGATCGTGTGGCAATATCCCCGTATCCCACCCCTTAGGACAATGTTTCTCGTTGTATAAATAAAACCACTTATAGGGGAGTGGGAGAATGTTTTTTACTCTACTAGTAGTGGAGAGCTATTCCACCAGAGAAAAGGGGATGACGATGAGGAAAAGAGGGCGGAGGCGGTATTTGATAGGGTGGCCTGAAAGGGTTGGAAACGGAACACACTGCGTGCTGTTGGGGAACACGAGTTTTGAATTACACCCCCACCTACCTCCAACTCCCATTGCACTTCTGTTCAGAGAGATCGGAAAAATTCAATGTGTCCCAAGAGTAGGGAGAAGGGGTATATGGGGTGGTTGGGGTTGGGAAATACAATCCAAATGATATTTTAGGGGATTGTTTTTTTCATTAGGAATATTTTATTAATGATTCATCTTCTTTAGAGTGAAAAGGGATGCTCAAGGTGGGAGTGTAGGAGACGCAATATAGGTGTTTTTTGCTGTTTCTATAACAGAAAAAATGTTTTGCCAAAATAGATTAAAATTTATCCAGTAGAAACAAATAGTGGTCTCAACAATTCTTGACTATCTGTCATTAGTTGGGAAACATTTTAAATCAAGGGAAAAAGTTTTCATTAAATCTCAGGACAGCCTTGACAGATATTCAAGTAGAAAATTAAACACGATGGGATGGTTTACTGAAGAATTATTGTATTTCTTTTTACCAAAAAGGTGTTTTGATATAAAAACTGCAAAAACACTGCCCTTACCTCACGTTTCCTATAATCCCACCTTAAGTATGCCGGCTACTTGAATACTTCTTAACAACTTACTGACCAAGTTAGTCAGCACTACGATAAGGTAGATTGAAATTGAACTAAAATTATTATTATTATTACTGGGCCTCAATTATACCTGAATAATAAACCGACTCAGCCCTTTCCGACAAAAAGTAGAAATAAAACAATCAACCCTTTTTGTTTCTGTTTTATACATTTTAACAAGTGTTTAATTAACTATCATAATTAATATTTATCAAAGAGAAATTAAATTGAACTTACTATTTCATACTTTCAAGCCACATCCGTACTTCATTATAGAAAAGCAATTCGTTGAGAACGAGCTGCTTTGTTAAAGAATGGCCTAATTAGAAACTAATGAATAATCACTAAGCAACTGTTTCACTTTTAAGAACTTGTCTTATCAATTATTAAGACCCGATGCGAAGAATTGGTCTTCAAGTTGGCGTGCTGTGTTTAGACACCTCCCCGTCCCCTTATCCCCCCTTCCCCCCAAGAGGTGGGAGATAAACTCTATTCAAAAGGTAGTACGAAAACCTCTTCAAATAATTAACGGGGGAGCTGAAAGAAATTTTAATTAATAACGTTCATTTGGCATACAATACGTTTCACGTCTTAATCTAGAATTCGTTTTGCGTGTTAAGCCTTCTGATAGATGAATTATTTTAATGTTTAATTCTCTCGGTGAAGGTAGAGTTTTAATATAGTAATTGGTTAGATGTAGGATGTGGATTTTGCCTGGGTTTGAAAATGTTGGATCATGGTATAGAGATTGGATGAGGTTGAATGTAGTAATTGATGAGATATAAGACGTGCCATGGTGTGGAAATGTTGGATCGTGGTATAGAGATGTGATGAGGTTGAATCATACTGTGAAATTCTCGTCGAAGTCTACGTCAGTTCATAAGATGATGGAAGTAGGGTGGTAGAAAAAGGTTGGGGGGGGGAGGGTAGATAAGTCACCGCATTTGTCACGTAAATTATTATATAAAAAATCCTTCGAGTGGTCCCGTCATCAAATACATCAGGCTCTTAATACACTGAGATTTCGAGGATGATAGTTCGGGATTTGAATCTCTGCCGAGTGTAATAAAAATGTTTTTTTTCTATATGTGTCATATACCTGTGGCTTAAACATCTCTCCATGATAATGTGGATGCAGTCCTTCTAAATAACTATTCTGATCTCTAGCCCTTATATTAAGTCGTAAATAACCATGAACGTGAAGAGCTTGCTGAATTCAAGTGGTACAACTACTTAACAAACTTTAAGTTTTTAAGCCAATTAAAATATAAAACAACTTGTGTAACGTTTAAAAAAAATTAAAATAGTATTGATAATTTTTAATCTTTATATTCACTTGATGACCAGAAGTCTAAGCTCATAACTTAAGACTTTATTTTTTTTTCGTCTTAAAACGGTCCTAAGGTCTAATGACTTTTCCCATTTAATTTACGAACATTTGTAATTATTCTCGCTTTACTTCATCCCCTTACTCCTCTTCTTTCTCCCCTCACCCTCAAGGAAACTCTCAAACTACGTCACCCCTCCTGTTTTTCTTCTCCAGCTAAAAGTTTAAATTGCATTTTACTTTAGTTCTGCTCAGTATATTTCCCCTCTTCACGGTCAGGCAATGAATGTTACAAAAAATACCATATATTCACAGTGTTTCCTTAGCAAGCATAATTTCATGAAAATAATATGACGTAAAACAGTCAAATAAAGGTTGTTTTAATAAATAATAAGATATTCGAATACTAATATCACATATTGTCACAAACTTTTGAAAACCGAATTTTTAAAATAGCTTGATTTTAAAATATATCACAGTTTATTAGTTGGCTATTTTTTTTAAAATTAAGTAAAATGTGTTATCAGTTTTTGTAAAAAAATTATTCTAATTTCAAATTTGATTTCCCATTTTAAAGTTATTTTATGAATTATTATTAACAATATTTTATTTTTGGCACCATGTCTTACTACCCGTTCGGACTACACATATTTAATCACATTATTAGACTAAATTTGAGAGAGTTACAGTACAATTTGAAGGAAATGTGTCCTCATTTGCGTGTAAAGAGAGTGGGAAAACTATTTATAGAGATAAACACCTTTAATAGGCCTTCACTCGGCTGTGATTCAAATCTTGATATCCCCATCAACGGCAAACCAGACTATATGACTTGACAATTTATAATAGTGACTTTTTATGAATAAATATTGATTCAACTGGGATTCAAACGTGGTTTATTAATGCCGCTACGTTCTGGAGCAAATCCGAAACCAAGTGCCTGCCTCTGTTCTAATTTTAATATTCCCTATCCTTGTTTTAGTATTGCCCACTTTTTATATATTATTATTATTAGCACCGCGTCTTACTACCCGTTCAGGTTATACGCACTTACGCTAATGTGTAGTGGTAGGGTGATTGTGAGATGAAATGGAGGACCTACAGTTTAACGTGGAATCCGAACCACGGTAGAGGCCTGGCACTCCCCACATTCACAAGATGTCTTGTCAGAGGTGAAGGAAGGGTTTGGTAATCATATAAATCTGTGCCGGGACCGAGGATTGAACCCCGGCCGCCAGCATAGAAGTCTGACACCTTACCCCTAGACCACCAGGTCACCTCACTTTTTATATAAACGGCTTCATCGGACAGAAATAAAAGTTACTAGATCTACTTTCACGCATTCATACATCAACTCATGTGATCTGCAGTGGTCACTTTTGATAGATAAATATAAAATAACAATAATAATGATAGTAACATGTTATCAATGTTGACCAAAAAAAGTTTGTACTTACTATAAGTTTCTGCCTATGAAAATTCAACTATAGGCCTACAAGTTTATGACACATTATTAGCGACTTAATTTAAGGCGTAAGAAAGAGTGTATCTTAGAGGAACTACATCCACAATAGTATAACTAGGGGATGGAAACTAGGGGTTGTAAATATATTCTTAGTCCTCTCACCCTGGGTACATCGGATCGATATTAGAACCTCGACCTTTCAGGTCCATCGCGAGTCTGATGCCTTATACCACGTGACCCATCGATGCTGGTTTGTAATGTATCAATTCAGTTTGTAAGTCATTCACTGACGAAACCTTGTACCAGCCTTCCAGTTTAAACATGTGAGTTGGGTTGTTTGTTTCACTCGGACCAACAAACGAGGCTGGTCAGCCAGAGGTTAATAGGTTCATTCCAACAAACTACCTCTATGGGAATATCGGAGTCTCCAGAGGGGAAGAGGGAGGTTGGGGTTGATGGAACGTTTCCAGAGCCGCGGATTCAGGGATAGCACCACCTTTGCTTTGTCTCCTTCCCCCCCTTTTTTTCCTATTTCCCTCCCCCTCTCGATCTCATCCGTTCAGAGTCAGAGACGATGCTCCCAGCGCGGCTATAATCCATTCCTGATCGGTAGAACCCTTGGACACATCGTGTTTGTGTGTGTTTTTACGGTGATGGAAAACACAAACACGTACTATCGAATTCATCTCTTGATTCACGTTTTTTTTTTCTTCCATTCTTCCCAATAATACGTTTAGCACAAGAATATTTAAGTCGGTGGGAAATCACATCCTTTATTTATATCACCACGTCTTACTACCTGTTCAGGTTATACGCATATATGATAATTACTATGAGGTAGGTATGAGGAAGGAATCATTTTAGACGTAATCTGCCCGCATTTGTGTGGAAGAAGAGAGGGGAATAATTTAGGAAAAACCACCCTCAGTAGACTCGACCAGGATTTTAAACCCGATATTCCCGTCTTAGCCAAACCAGTCCAACACAAGTGACGCCTTAGACCATTTGGTCACAGAAGCGGGTAGAGCTATGATTAACCTAATGTAGAGTGGACTGGTTAATTAACCTCACATTTTCAAATTTGTTAACAAAGTTTTATAATGTAATGGATTAAATAATTAATTTGACAACCTGAGTTTAAGTAACCAGTCTACTCAACAACAATTTGATTATAAAATTAATATATTTGTCAATTAATTATTTTTCTTGCTAAGTTAATAAAATGTATTGAAAAATATTTAGTCATTTTGTGATACTACACATTGTTGTTATTCATTAGTAATGTAGAAATAAACATGACAAGTGAAAAACAATAACTTTGTCACTATGTGTTGTGTTTATTTAATTTCCATAACTAACATTTGTATTTGTAGTACAGTGAAGGAAATATAAAATAGATTAATTTGAGTTCTACTTATCGTTTTTTTTTCCTATTAAATATTCAATATCATGATTAACTTAAAACAATTGAAATCAAACTTTGGAAATTAGGAAACTAATTTAGGTTTATAAACACTTATAATGGCAGCGTCGAAATGTCAGATGTTTGAGATAAGCTTTATAAAATATCAAGCACGATAGTTTACCAAAAAGTTTCAATTTCTAACACGTTTTACAAACAAACACAACAAACCTGACATTGAAAGAAAGTACCGCAATCCGAAACGTACAAAACCTCAAACCGCCAAAAGTGTCATTCCCAAGCGATTCGTGCTTGTTGATCAAAACCAGGGCACGAGCCTTTTCTTGTTTTTGTTTTGTTTTGCCTCTCTGTGACCGACTTCACTGCCATCTGTTGGCGAGCGCGGGAGGCGACGCAACGCGTGCATTCAGCCTTAAGCTGAGGTGAAGCATGAAATGAGAGCAATCGCATAACGTCAACAACAGGAGGAGTCAGTGTCGCGACGCTGGTTTAAAGGGGGTTGAGGGAGGGGGTTCGTATCTGGCACAGATTCCTCCTGTCCTTGACATTTCGATTCGATGGTGAGGATGGTTTGGCGCGTGTAGTCGACGTTTCACTCCTCGCAGTTGATAATTTGGGTTAATTTGATCGTTGAGAGGGTCAAACTATGTTTTCATCAGAAAGGATATTTAGAAGTGCCTCAAGCGGAAATTAAGTTTAAAAGCACCTGTAACTGAGCTTGGATTTATTAATTTTTATCAGAATATTTAATGAGTCCTTATGATAAAGTGATCTTTTTTTTTTTTTGCATTTTCAGGGACAAATGTTATAAAATCTCTATGGTGGGACCCGTAGAAGATATTTACCTTTTTTTTTACACCTCCTCTTAATACCTGTTCAGGTTATACGAATAGGCCTATGTACTGATTAAGATAGTGAGCTAGGGATGAGGAAGGTTGAATTCAAAAGAAGTGTACTCACATTCGCCCGCTTCGGTGGCGTAGTTAGATGAAGCGCCAGTTTCGTTTTGAGCTGGACTGCCGAGGACGGGGAGATTGAGGTTCTAATCTCACTCGAGTGAACTGGGGCTGGTTTTTCTTAAATTATTTTTCACTCTACCTCCACGCAAATGTGGGCTCACTTCCTCTAAAATCAACCTTCCAAATTACTAACCCATTAGTAAAATTAGTACTTAAGCGTATATCCCGAACGGGTAGTAAGACACGCTGGTTAGTAATAATAATAATAATAATGTGCTCGCATTTGTTTGGAACGAGAGTGGAAAACAATTTTGTAAAATTCACCCTTAGCTTACCCGACTGGGATTTGAATCCCAATCTCCCTGTCATTGGCAGTCTTGTCCAAGACGAGAGTGACGCCTTATAATTAGCCATTTAAATAATAATGAACCCCCTCATAAATATGTTTTGCCTTGAGATTATAGACCAGTTTCTTAGTCATACTTAGCACGCCTCAAGTGCGGCTCGATACCAATTACATATGGTGACCTGGCGGTCTAGGGGTAAGGTGTCAGACTTCTATGCTGGCGGCCGGGGTTCAATACTCGGTCCCGGCAAAGATTTATCTGATTACCAAACCCTTCCTTCACCTCTGACAAGACATCTTGTGAATGTGGGGAATGCCAGGCCTCCACCGTGGTTCGGATTCCACGTTAAACTGTAGGTCCTCCATTTTCATCTCACAATCACCCTACCATTACACATTAGCGTAAGTGCGTATAAACCGAACGGGTAGTAAGACGCGGTGCTAATAATAATAATAATAATAATGATACCAATTACAAGACGACATATACCCAGACTCGAATGGAATGGGCCAGCTTCGCATATGAAACTGGTTTAGATTGTCTTGTATTTAGAATAGCGCCGCACTTTGGGGGAATAAAATCTGTCTATGAAACTGACCCTATCTGTTTTCAGAGTTCTTCTACCCCTTGATATTGATAAAAATAGAACACTCAGTAGGTCTATATTATATTACAGTAGTATTATATATAGTAAAAGGTTAAAGATAAACACGTCACTGGCCATGATAGCGTGCATAATTTCAATATTTTATATTTAAACTATTCATCTACAGACTTAATTTAAACATTTTTATTTATTCCAAAGGAGTTTCCAATTTGTATTAATGCATTTAACAACCGAGGGCAGACTTCTATGCTGGCGGCCGGGGTTCAATCCTCGGTCCAGGCAAAGATTTATCTGATTACCAAACCCTTCCTTTACCTCTGACAATACATCTTGTGAATGTGGGGAATGCCAGGCCTCCACCGTGGTTCGGATTCCACGTTAAACTGTAGGTCCTCCATTTCATCTCACAATCACCCTACCATTACACATTAGCGTAAGTGCGTATAACCCGAACGGGTAGTAAGACGCGGTGCTAATAATAATAATAATAATAACCGAGGAACAAAATTGGTACGAGACATAAGTCTTATTTCAAGGACTATCCCTGAAAATCTGGAACAATTGGGCACTTTATGATCAAACGAGCGTGTCGCACTTGCTTTACTTTACTTTACTTTACTTTACTTTACATTCATTAATGTTTCCAGCCAGTGGCCTAGGTCAGTTTTTTATTCAAGCCATATATTTTCAACTACCGGCTGGCTAGGCCTGTCATAGCATCATATGCCTTATAATCTAACTATAGACCAGGACAAGCACAACATCCAGTCCCCGGCCGTTAATTCATCACCGTGAAAGGTTAAACCCACATTTCACCATGATCAATTTTTCAACCATGCTGGGAATCGAAACTGGGATTATTAGCTCAGTAGGTAGTCACGCTACTGACTGAGCTAAGATGTTGAATCTTGACATGCTCGCTAGAGTTGATTGATAAACACGAACCCATACAACCTAATCCCACCCAACTTTGATCGCTTATAAAATGTCCTTCACCTCCCTCCCCCATCACGGTAATCGCGTGTCTCGTGATCTGTGGCTAATTACCTTGGGGACATCGTGTTAATGTCACCGCAATCATCGACACAAACAACCCCCAAAAACCCCTCTTCCACCACCCTTTATTTCGGCTCGAGGAGACAAATTTTCTTTTTAGGATGGTAATAAAGAGGGCAAGAAAGTCGTTAAGAAAATGTGACCGCCTATTCCACACCATAACGTTATTATAATGCGAGATACCCGCAAAGCATCACGGGAGAGCCATGTCCTTCCTTTTTTGCGCGGATTTGGTCCTGTCAGTGTAAAACAGACACATCTACTAGTCACGTTATTCTAGGGGCTGATGAGGCGTTAAGAAGTAGATAGTAAAGTATATCCAGTACCGGATTAAGCTAGTGTGAGACCTGTAGTATATTATTATAAAGGAGCCCCAAATTTATTTAAAAAAATTGTACATAAATATTAAAATATGAGTAATTTAATTGAACAGTAAAGTAGTTCAATATTTTCATTTGCTATTCAGCCAGTTAAACGTAAGTAGGTACATTATTCAGAAGTGGTTTTGACAAAAATAATAGTTTAGATACCTGCGTGTAGTGAATAAAGTACTAGTGAAAATAGCATAATTCTAGTTCAGATTAAAATTTACTATCAATAGAAATATATCATTATTGTAAGAGAATCATTCATGAAAAGTTAAGTAGCCAAAATAAAAACCTGTCCCCCTCCCCTATCTCCCTCCCAGTTTATATAATCTAGAACCATCACTGTTATTATTTACATGTAAGTATCAAGGTCAAATATTAAAAGTAACTAAACTACAATTTAAAAGGTAACTTTTCTGGCTTTAGCATAAGAAAATTTGTTGATGATACTGAAAATGTCTATTTAACGCATAAGTTCATGTTCATTGTTCATTAGAGTGAGATTGTTCAATATATTTTGACCCATGGTGCGCCATAGTTCATTTTTCACACTTTTCAGTTTTTAAAATGAGCGTTCTGCGCTGAAATTGATAATCATGAGTGACAAATAGATGCGCAAAGCATTTTTTTACATTTGAAAATCTAGATTCCAAAGAATTTTCTGTTATCAACCGGTACAACTGTAACTCTTCAAGATCTTGTTTGGCACCAATATGAGAAGCAATATCAGTTTTTAACAGTTCAGTAAATTGCAAAAATTATTCGCCAAGACATTCTTCCAGATCTTCCGGGTATGATTTGATAAGATTTGATAAACTCTTTACAATATATTTGGATGTAAACGACTGTAACTGATGAAGGAATCCAAATACACTATTCACCTATCGATAAGCAACTTGGCGTTTTGAGAGAGCAGAAAGTAAGCTTTCAATAATTACAATAAATGTTTGGCATTTAAACTTCTGAGAAGGCATGTGAGATTCAATAAGAGGATCAAGAGTGCTGGAACTACTGAAATCATCCATCATATGCGCGATTTCACTTGTGTTATCTTTTATTTTGTTGTCGATAATCTTCACAATCAGTCAGATCCTTGGCTTTTTGCTCAATGTATTAAAAAGTAGATCGCATAGCTTGAATATACCCGTATAAGGATTCATAGAATGCACAAGCCGTGTTCAAGTCTTGGTCAGAAGATTGCAAAGAAGCACTGGTCATTTAAAAACGTTGTAATAGTTGATCCCACAATATGAGCATTACTCCTTTTTCCAATTTAATCATTGTTGAAAGTAGTCCACGAGCCTGTTGTTGACACTCTACCTCCTGATCGTTTTTATTTGAAATTTCTTCCAAGACTTGTTTTATTGCAGAAAAGCTTCGTAACAGTGCTTTTGTTGCATCTGCACAAGCGGACCTCATGGTATTAGACATTATTTTCAAAATGGGCACGTGCGCACCATAATCAGATAATGCAGCATAAAGGTTATCCCACCGATAAGTATAATCAGAAAAAAATGTGTACACACTTTCTACAACTTGAAATAAATGTAATGCTTCTTCACAACATTATGCGGGACATTTTCCTACCAAATTGAGTGAATGTGCGAAACATGGAATGTAATCTGCAAACTCATTCAGCTATTTAATTCGTGCTTGTAAGCCACTATACTTGCCTCTCATGATGCTGGCATTATCATTACTCTGACCACCACAGTCTTTTAAATCAATGTCACTTTCCTTTAAAAAGTAAAGTAAACTTTAAACTTTGAGCGAGCTGTTGAGCACTATGACCTTCCATATCAAAAAATTTCAAAAATCTTTCAACTGTTCCAGACGGCAAAACATAGCGCACAAAGTCAGCTAGTCTACATTAGATATATCTGGAGTAGAATCCAATGAAATAGAATAATACTTGTATTTCTTCAATTCGCCGATAATGTGATTCAGCATGTTGGATCCAATCAAATTGGTAAATTCCTCACATATTGTTTTAGATAAGTATGATTGATGTCTCTTTACTTTGTTTGCATGAGTGTTTATGTAATCTATCAGAAAAGGGTCAGACTTGGCCAGCAACTCTAACAACCCCAAGTAATTTCCATCATGAAAAGAGCCAACAGTTTCATCACTACCACGAAATGAAAGGCCTCGCTCTGCTACAAACTTTAAAACTTCAATTATTCGCTTTGGAATTGTGGGCCAGTACTTTTGTTCAGTCTATATTTCTTTCACAAGTTGGGAATAGACACGTTCACCTTTGTTTTTGCGCATCAGTAGGGAAATTAAACCTTGATTATGTGAGGAACTATCTTCATGTCGACGTAATAGATTGCATGCATTTTCCCAGTCATTAAACCCCTGTTCATAAAAGTTTGATAAACATCCTGAACTCATAACCTTGCAAGGGAAACAGAATAAACTTCCTTTGATTTTTGAATAGCATGACCAATGTCTTGCATGTTGCTTGTTTGTAGGTTTTTGGACATATGTTAAATAAGATTTATGACAGTACCGAGGTTTTTTTTCATTGTCATACAACCGCAGGGATGTAGAGAAGTCACTATCACCATGTTGATATTCGTCACTTCCTTTGGTTATCCAATATTCACAATCACAATCTTCTAGTTTCTTTGGCCCTTGACCAATGTCATTAGCGTACTTGTTATTTCCACTTGTTATTTTGCATTCAATTGATGCTTTCTGAAGTTATATCACCCCTTCTGCCACATTAGAAATAGTTGATTCTACATTTCCATCTCCGTCCGTTTTTACATGATCACAATTTCCATGAACATCAAAATATTCTGTTAACTTACATGTTTTTGATATCACAAGTTGTTTTCTACTTTATTTTTGTTCCTTCACTTTACATTTTGCACTTGCACAAGCATAATGACGTCCAATATTTCTGGCTCTATTACTCATTGCTGTATGCAAATTGTAGACTGAAGACTGCAATTTAAAAAATCAATGAAATATGTATTAAAAACATATTAGCTACTTTACATATATAAACTGTTTGGAACTGTCGAAGAAAAATTTAAAATTTCATTAGGCCTATTATATTACCGTTACTTTAAAAAATGTATATGTCTTTTTAAAGTTCAAAATAATAATGTCCGCTCTAATAACAACAAACAGTAAACGTTTATAAACTTTATGATTGATTGATTTAAACTGCAAGCATAAATAATAACTAGCTTTCGTTTACACGCTCTATTGAAAAAATAAACAGATTACTGACAAACTACAAAACAGTTTGAACGTTAGCACTGTAGTTCAGTAACAAATGTTAGATCTCGCTAGTCGACACTTTATAACATAAAAACCCGCCTCGGTGGCGTAGTTGGCTAACGCGAGTGTCGTCTCCCTCCACGCAAATGCGGGTTCACTTCCTCTAATTCAACCTTCCTAATTCCTAATACATTAGCGTGATTAGTACTTAAAGCGTATAACCCGAACCGGTAGTAAGACGCGGTGCTAAATAATAATAATAATAATAATAATAATATAACATAAGCATGTAAACTTTAGTAAATAAAAAGGTAAACAAGCCAAGACCATATCAACAGTTTATGTTGCAAAAACTAAATAAAGCCTAGTGGTATCAACAAATACTAGTGAACAATCATAAGTGTATGTGATTGGTGTGACTATGAGCGCGTATGAATCAAACAACCAACTAAGAATAATGTGCTGAAAATTATCTGTTTAATGGTTGCTAAAGCTCATTTCATTTGGGAGATTAATCTTTCAAATCTAATTCAAACTTGTTTGTTCCTCGTCTTGAAGTCTGCAAACCAATAAAGACACAACGCCTGCACACGACACAGTAAGGAACCAACACAAACACAGAACCTACAACATGATAGTATTATTTAGCAGGCCGTACTCTCGACACATAAACAGCGTTGTCAGATTGTCAGAATAAGCTGGGATGCCATTTTCACCAAACAGCTTACGAACATTTTTAAAAAAATATTCTAAAACGCGGGACCCTGTTAAGCGCAGAACCCGTAGCATTTGCTACCGTGTTAATCCGACACTGATTATATACATAAACTCGATATTTATAATGAACACAAGAAAAAGCTAGCTTAACCTAAGACATCACACTCGCCCTTTGCACCTAATCATGGCAGTGAGGCTATAAAGTATCTGTATATTTTTATTTGTACATATTATTAACCCATTTTACTTTCTTTTAACACCTCTAAGAGAAAGTATTGTGATCGTCAAAAAAATAGACATCGAGATTTCGATAAAATGTCGACGTTTCATGACCCTCTGAGACTAAAAAGTTGTTTCGCGATCCCGTCTGTCTGTCTGTCTGTACCTTGAGCTAGAGCCGAAACTATTTTACCGATTGGCCTAAAACGTGATATGCCTATAAGGGTAGTTTACTGAACGCCAAAAGTATAGAAATCAATTTTTTGGGTGGAAAATGGAGATGCCTTTTAGGAAAAACGACCCTCAGTACACATGGTCGAGATTCGATACCGTCATCAGTAAACTGAACAAGATGAGTCTGACATTTAGTGCACGTGCCAATCAATGTAGGTGATTTTAAAAGTGTTTGTTTGATTAGTAGGACTCAAATGTTGAGCTATGATATATTGACGTGACATGTTGTTGTTGTTTTAATTTTAATTCTTAAACTATCCATTTAAGTTAATCTAGGTAAATGAAAAGTATAAAAAATAAATTATTTTATGCTAAAATATACGAATTTATTTCTGCTTACATTACATATTCAAGCCCTTATTTTTATAGTATGTCCATTTTCGCCCACCAACATTGTTTAAAAATTAGTAAATTGTGGAAATATAAAAATATATCTTAATTTATTAATGTATTAAAAATTTAATCTAAAAAGCTATCAAAACCTTCCAATAACACCTCCTTATGGATTGCTATATAATATATCACATTAATTAGACGGACTGAGAATTTAAATATATTACAATATTTTTATTCAAGCCATTGTAGCAACATGAGTTTACAGTTTTCAAATTATAGGCTTACAATGCAAATCAGGCCGTAGTTTAAAATGCTAATATAATGATTAGTATATGTTATTAAAATGATAATAATTATGTTTAAATATGTCGTATTTAGTGGAATATTTAACATTTGTTCGTAATATATCAGTTTTCTTCTTCCTTTGAAATTTTTCGAAAATATTAATGTTATTGCGAGTGTCGAAGCTTAAGTGAAAGAGATCTTACCTTCGACTTCAACATTTCGAAACTTCACACATCCATAACCGTTAAGGATTCATCTATGGAAATATAGTTTTACCCTTTCACAGTGATAAATTAACGGCTGGGGATTGGATTTTGTGTATGTCCTAGTCTTAAGTTATATTATAAGTCATATGAAGCTATGACAGGCCTAGCAAGCCGGTAGAATAAAATATATGGCTTGAATAAAAATCTGATTTAGGCCATAGACTGTAAACAGTAATGGATGTAGAGTTCCATAGATAATTACCCGCTTCGGTGGCGTAGTTGGCTAACGCGCTAGTCGTGTTGAGCTCGACTGCTGAGGACGGGGATATCGAGGTTCGAAACTCGGTCGGGTGAACTGGGGGTGGTTTTTCCTAAATGGTTTTCCACTCTCCCTCCACGCAAATGAGGGTTCACTTCCNCTCCCTCCACGCAAATGAGGGTTCACTTCCTCTAATTCAACCTTCCTAATTCCTAATCCATTAGCGTAATTAGCACTTAAAGTGCATAACCCGAACGGGTAGTAAGACGCGGTGCTAAAAAATAATAATAATAATAGGTAATTGCCCATTCAACGGGACATAGATCCTTTTCCCACTAAACAGCAATCCCCTTCCCCCCGGGTCTGTTCCGGAATAAGTATCCCCGATGAGCTGTGCTACCGCCATCTTGGATATGGAAATGACAAGTAGGTAGCAGAAGAGTGGAGTTAATTGCCATGGCCGGTAAGTTAGTGATCTGCTGTACCGCCACATGATCTATAGCTGGTAGAGGGAGGATATAAAGTGTTTCATGCCCTCAAGGTCAAATGGAAGGTAGAGTATTCCCGAGTTACGGTTAGAATATGTCACGTTGGAGGAGTTAGCCGCCAGTGAAAGGGGTTGAAGAGAAATAGGAGGGGGTGAAGTAAAAAATTTTTTTTTTAAAATTACAAGTTTATGTTGGGTAGTAGGGATTTAGAGTTAAGGCTAGTTTGTAGTTTTTATAGCAAAAACGATGTACGGCCAAATAAATCAAATGTTTCTCCAGTAGAAACATAAGAGTTACATTTTCTACACAAAGGTGATATAAACAGTTCTTGAATATCTGTCAAGGTAGTCGTGGAATTTGATTATAACTTTTTCTCTTCATTTAAAAAATGTTCTTATCAAATACTTATTTGTTCTTGACATATATTCAACCAATATTAATATCACCATGTGGAGAACATTATACACTATGTTGCTACTGGAGAAATATTGTATGTATTTTGGCTAAACATATTGTTTTATATGAAAACAGCAAAAACGCTGCCCTTTCCTTGCGTCCCCTCCCATCCCCCTTTAAAGTAATTTAAGGTCACACTTAAAATCTATATCTTCAAAGAGGGGAGGAAGGCAGGTGGAGGAGGGCAGGTGGAGAAGGGCGGGTGGAGATTTTAAACTTAAAATTAAATTTGACACAACCCATACGAAAAGATCTAAAGTAGCAAGTAAAAATAGCATGGTATTCGCCTGGTGGTAGGATTTAAAAACATTAAAATCGCTAAACAAAAAATCTACCTTAGTGTTGCCGGATAGAGCTGCGACTACCTTTTTTTTATCAATCAGGTTCACTCAATGCCAGTGTCACTGTGGCGGGAAAAATGAGGGAGGGGAGTTTCACAAATGTCTTAGTACTGTTATGTCCCCACCCTCTCTAGTTTAAACAACTCTCCTCATTTTTAATGGCTGTATTAATCCACTGCAACACTTTTTGTCAAAACTACTAATGAAAATACTTTCTCTTAGTATAAATTTTAAAAATCAGTAATCAGTAAATCACTCCTAAAATGATTTTTTTTTCTTTGAAAAACGAATCTATAATGTTATTTATAATGTAAAACACTTTCCAAATCTACATTTTAACAATATCGTACAGGTTGTTTTAAAATAACTTCCAACTTTCAAAAATCATCAGTGAACTACCTTAACATAATATTTTTAGGCAAACATACATATTCTTATTTATTAAGTAAAATAATTCCCAGATACTCACTTCAAACAAAACTGTAAGAGCTTTTTCTAAAAATCTTAAATTTGAAAAAATCAGTAGGCCTATTCAGTAAACTACCGTATCCTCAAATCGATTTCCCTCCAAAATACAAATATTTAGTGCTATTTATCATGTAAATCCTTCCCTAGCTATCCAATCTGAACAAAATCATCATAAATATTTTAGAGAAAAATTGTAATTGGTCAAAATCAGTAATTAGTAAGCTACTCTAACCGGCCGGCCTGGCTAAGAAGATAGGGGTCCCCGGTTCGATTCCCGGCTAGTATCATGGGTAATTTTTACAAAGGTAAATTTCCCTAACAGTCACCAGGGTTTGGTTAATTAGGCTTAGTTGGGTTTAAGTGTTTACACTGGTTCCACACCCTCATACTCACCATCACCCCATCTCACCGGGACACGGAAAGAGCCTCCACGGAAAGTATGTACGATTAGTACATTCGGGCGTCCCTGGACAACGGTACATTAGTACTGGCCAATCTTACCACAAACTGGGATACGAGTACTGTAGCCCGGACACGCATATATATATATATATATATATA
>CABFOV010001446.1:43583-68865 GCA_902141375.1 Timema poppense
ATCTATGCCGAGACCGAGGATTGAACCCCGGACCCCAGGACAGAAGTCTGACACCTTACCCCTAGACCACCAGCTCACCCGATTGGGTAGAACTTCAGCAACTACTTTCAAAAGGAATCCCTTCCCATTGTTAATATTTAGATTCAAACAAGAATCTAATCTTTTTTAATAGTCTTAGCATTGCACTTTATAAGTCTAAATCTGTTCTTCCGAAAGACGAAGATAATTTACTACTTCCGGTTACGTCATGTCTCATTACCATTAGGGGTACATCTGCAGAGTCTGCGAAGTTATCACCACCGAGGAGTTCCCACTCACTGACAACTGACAACTGCTGTTGTTGGGGCGGTAACTATTAAACTTTATAAGTTTGCCTGCTCCGCAAACAGCTCAATACCAGAACATGTCATCATAATCACATCGGTGGCCACGTTGAGTAAACGTCAGGGCCATATTTTCTTGTATGCTGATTAAAGGGAGGTCGGGGTTTGACTCTCAGCAGTGTGTATGGAGGTTGTTTTTTTTCTAAACAGTTTATCTTCCGCCACTAAAATTCCGATTAGTCTTCTCTCATGTCTACCTTACTCATTTCCACCTCGTTATCGTAGTCAAATCCAAACAGGAGTGTAGTGGAGCGGGAACGCGTGGGAACGCCGTTCCGGCACTACTTTTCGTGGGAAAATATTCAATATATATTTATAAAGTTTAAACTATGCAATTTTAAGTTAACCATTCGATTTTATATCAATATTACGTTAAAACTTTTTTTCATACTATGAATCAATACATTCTAATGAAATTTACTGTGTTCTATGCGAATTTTTGTAATTTTAGGGAAAGTGCCCCCCAAATATCCCTTCAACTTTAGGGTGAATAGTAGGTGACCTGGCAGTCTAGGGGTAAGGTGTCAGGCTTCTGTGCTGGCAGCCGGGGTTCAACCCTCGATCCAGGCACAGATTTATCTGATTACCATAACCTTCCTTCACCTCTGACAAGACATCTTGTGAATGTGGGGAATGCCAGGCCTCCACCGTGGTTCGGATTCCACGTTAAACAAACTGTAGGTCCTTCATTTCATCTCACAATCACCCTACCACTACACATTAGCGTAAGTGCGTATAACCCAAACGGGTAGTAAAACGCGGTGCTAATAATAATAATGATAATAATAATTTTGGGTGGATACAGCCTTGCGTTATGGCATTGTTAAATTTAAGACTACACCACTGAATTCGAATAGCCAGGACGGGTAGTAAGACGAGGTGTAAAAAAATCGCCTACTGAGTTTTTTGTCAAACTATTTTACCACCCGTCCGGATTGTTTTATTTTCTACATCGTATTTTAGTAACCATTCGGGTTGAACTCATGTATATTAACTAGATTTATGGAGTAGTAATGGGTAAGGGCAAATATAGACTAAATATACACTCATTTGCATGGATAGATAGTGGTAAACAATCTAGGAAAATCCAACCTCAATACACCAAGCCAGGATTCGATCCCTTTTTAGTATTTAACACCTGATAATCAGCCTGACGACATTGTTCAACTAAAATTGAAAACTACATTATTACTATACTTTTATTTATTTTTATTTTTTATGTATTTAACTTACACTTTCTGAACCGATTGATTGTATCAGCACACGACTTAAAAACTAGCTTAAATCCATAACAGACATGACATTCAGCCTATAGCCGTTAATTCATCACTGTGAAAGGGAAAAACCCACATTTAATAAATTATATTTTTTCCTGCCATGCCTGGAATCGAAACAGAGATCTTTAACTCAGTATAAATAACTAACATTAACACCGCGTAATCCATTAAGGTTATTCTTATATGTACTAATTAAGCTAATGTGTTATGGATGAGTAAGATTCAATTAAGAAGAAGTTTACCCATATGTTCGTGGTTGGAGAGTTTAAAACCATTGAGAATGGCGGATTTAAAATTGTTGCACCCCTAGGCACAGTTATAATATGCACCCCCTTTTTCCCCAAAATATGTTTTTTTGTAATAGCTTTAGGAAGTTTCAGAGCAAAAATTGTGTTAGAGGGGGGAGGGCTGAAGTTAGTATTCTAGAAAATATTTCTACGAAAGATAATCAGGCATGTGCAGTACATGGCCTACATTAGCTTGCGTGCACATTATAAAGAAGGCGAGACGGATGTCAGTTACAAAGAGGTTGCAAACTACAGTTATTTAAAAATAAGTATTGTCATTCTAACTTTAACTTGAACTGGTTCAATAATGTTAGTCAAAATTTCTAAACGTAATTATTAAAAACAAAAATATATTTAAAATAAATATAATGAAATTCAAAATGCGCCGCCCCTAGGCCCGTGGGCCTATAGCGTAAATCCGCTTCTGGCCATAGACCATTCGATCACCGAAGCGGGTGATCAACTAAAGTATCATGTGAATACTCCATAAGGCGTGGGCAGGTTGTTTCAACTCCACCTATTTTTCATCCCTTGCACCCTTACATACTTACACAAGACTCGTTGAAAACGTGCCAAGGTTAAGGAATCACGAGAAAGAAGTGGAAAGGGGGGCGGGGGGAGAAAAATCGAGTCCGGCCACAGTGTATTGATCTGCGGACCTTAAAGGGGAGGGGTAAATTCTGGTGGGATTGACATGAGGGAGTGGTAAACGACCCCTACCTCTCTCAAAGCAACCCCCTTACCTCCTAAAGAAAATCTTTGGCCAAGGTGCAGTTTTGTGTGGGATATAGAGGGGAACAAGGGGGAAAGAGGTGACCGAATTCGATAGACGAGGAAATGGGATCCTGTGGGGGGGAAAGAAACCTGGTGGACAGGCGATATTTAAAAAAAAAAAAATCTATATCTGACCGACAGCATCAGGTAGCTGTTCTAAGTAAACCAACGGATACTGTACGCTTACACTTCATCCCTTACCTTTAGGGTGGCTAGCCTCATCAACATATCGTAACGGACAAACAAACGTCCATAAGTATGTGTGACTATGTACTTTTAGAAGAAAAAATAATAATAGAAAATTTAATTTTTAAAAAATCTTGAAAATAGTTGATAAAATCTTACAACAGGTAAGTTCTGTGCACAGTGTATTGTGGCCTTTTGACTAAACAAGTTTAAAGGGTGGATGTAGGGGACGCGAGAAAAGGTAAGTGATTTGCAGTTTTAATAAAAACAACATTTTTTTGCCAAAATAAATTAAATATTGCTCGATTAGAAATATAAAGCTCAATTTTCTTTACATGTTAGTATCAACATGTTGAATATCTGTCAAGGATGTCCTGGAATTTAATGAAAGTCTCTCATCTAATGCCGTTATGCTCATGACAGATAGTCAACAACTGTTGATATCACTAATTGAAGAGAATTAAACTCTCTGTTCTACTGGAACAACATTTTATGTATTGAGGCATAAAAAAAGTTTTGCTATAAAAACAGCAAAAACACTACCCTTAACTCGCGTTCCCTACATCCCTAATTTAAGACTCCTGCCTTAAACAATGCAACCACCGATGTGGGTCACACAAAATAAATGCCTAAAAAAATAATGATTCGATTGTACCACGGTATCATTATAATGAAGATATACTTTTTATATCCCTCATGACCTGTCTTCGAGTTTGTTTTATTTATTCTCATGCGCTTCTGTGTTTCATGTCTCTTCAAACCAATAAATAGAAACCCATCAGACTTGGAGGGTCATAACCCTTTAAGAAGTCGTTCTGTTTCGCTTCCTACGTCCCCCATCCATCCCTTTATTACTTTCTTTCTTCCACCTTTTTCCCTCTTCCTCGGTTCCCGTTATGTTTATATGGTTCGTAAAATAACGGCGAGTCTTTGGATGTCTGTGTTTCCGTAACAAATGGAATTTTATCCGATGGACGAACCTAACTTTAACTGTCATGATAACCTTTTCGGTGGCCTCATGGTCAAAGACATAATTTCTAAATAGACTAGGCTGCCGATGATAGGGATATTGGAGTTCGAATTGGGGTCGGGTGTAGTAAGGGTGTTTTTCTTTAAATGGTTTTCCTCTCTTCCTCCCTGCAAATGCGTGTACACTTCCTTTAAATTCAACTTTACTTAACTTTAACTCATTATCGAGATTATTGCATGTAAGAATAACATGAGCAGGTAGAAAGACACATTGCAACAAAAAATATACTATACACACGCGTACTTATGTTAATCAAAAAATACGGAAAAAGTGAATATTTAGAACAAGTTTCTTTTAAAAAAATGTATCCCATGGACCCCTTTGGCAGTCCGATAAATTATATGGAACCCCTCTCGGAATAATGTTTTTATATATAAAAAACAAACAAAAAATCTATACTTTTTAAACAAATGGACATATTTGACAACCAGAAGAATTTACCAGATCTAAATTCACGTATTCATACATCAGGTCATGTGATCTACAGCCGTCACTTTTGATCAATAACACCAATACATATAAAATAACAATAATAATAGTGTAATATATTATTAATATTGACCACAGCAAATTATGTTTGCATAAGAGGTGCCCCAAATTTAAGGTATAGTACATTCATAATAGAACCAAGGTGATTATAAAGGAAACTAAATATATTAAAATACCGATATCAAAATATTAATGACAATGTCATCGGTACTTTCTATACTAATGTGATGGGTTGCCTACTTTCATGAATGAAAAAGTGGCCAAATTTAAGTTAAAGATTAGTGAATATATTTATTTTATTTCTCATCCAAGTCCATGGCTCCCCTGAAATATATGGTGCCCGTGGACCCCTTGTTAAGAACCCCTGTTCTAGAGCATTTTCAGCTGAAGCCTCAAGTAAACAATTGTTAGCTTATATTATTTATCTACAACAGTTTATTGAACACTATTCACTCAATGACTTATCTAAGGTAGGTCTATAAGGGATAGAAATATTAAATTTGGCATGTACAGTCCAAATTGTATAAGAAATACCTTATCTAACAGCTATAAAAGTGGCTATACTTACTTTCATTAATTCAAAAGTTAGCTCATGTTAAATTCAGTTTTCACTTTTAATAAATATTATCAATACCTATAAAATTACAATAATAATGTTATACAATTTTATCAATGTTGAGCACAAAAAATAAATTTGTCTCTTCTAAAAGGACCTTCTTATAAAAAAAAAGCACCTGAAATTTGAGAACATCTTTCTGTTAAAATGGCATAAGTAAGTACTACCATTATTATTGTTGGTTGAATTTTACTTGTTTTAGATTATTATATTAATTATTTTCTAACTATGGTTGTAACGTAAGGTGTTTTAAGACGTATGAGTATATTACTGTTGCTTTGATAGCTAGTTAGCTTTTTGACATATTAAAAACAGTTTTTTTTCTAATTGCCAATCTAAATTTTGAGAGTAATATTAGTAAAAAAAACTCTTGATAAATTTAATGTAAATAGGCCTAATACAAGTTACATTATGTACTAATGGCTTTTTCTAAGCCATAAAGAAAGTTATCCTTCTACGATTAATATCACGGAGGACTATTTTTGGAAAATTCTACGTTTGTGTTTTGATAATTACTGTTCAAATTTATACAGTCTTATCAAATTTTATGTAAAAATATCGTACGTGCAAATAATGTATAAACATTTTGATCCGCCCACTATTTGGGACCATAAAGATTTATATCGACCATAAAATATTTATTCGACACAGTATATAGGTACATTTAGTTCTAAGCTTTGCTTATTGACGTGGAATTAATTTTTTTTTAGTTTAGATATTAATTTTTTAATGTATTTTAATGCTCTAAAGTACCTTGAAAAAGATTTATTATTATTGGTTTAGTAACAAGGATAAAAAAATACTATCACTAAGTAAGATATTATAATGTTTGGGTTTATCACAAGCCACCTAGTTAAGTCATGAATAAAAAAAAATATTATACACATAATATTTTCCATTTAATTTACAAGGAGTTTCTTATCATACTCGTAAAATTAAGCTTAGTAGATTTTTTTAATATCTCAAATAGCTAAGTAACTATCAAAACATATATCTTAAAATTGCTGTTATTTTGTCAACTTAAACTAGCAAGTGTATAGGCCCTACGGGTAGTAAAACGCGGTGCTTAAAAAACCTTAAGCTAGAAAATAATTGATAATCATAAAACAATAAAGTTTAGCTGTCAACTTATATTTATTTGTTACGTGTAATCTGATAGCTATTTTACGTTTAAAAGGCTTCAAAACACCCAATTTCTATTCTATTTCCTAGATGTGCCTTAATTTTTAATTGAAAGAATAATACTCATTATTGTCTAGTGTAAAACAAATAAATAATATAAGATAATCATTTGCATCGTTTGGTTTCAAATGAAAAATATTCGCAAGATTCTGGGAGTTTTTTTGGTCATATTTCACTAGTATAAATAGTAAAAATGTTAGATTTATAAAATCAATAATGTATTTTTTTTATCATCACGTCTTACTATCCGTTCAGGTTGTACGCATATATAAATTACGCCAGTGTAATAGGGATGAGGAGGGCATAATTTTAGAGGAAACTTACCCGAATTTGCGTGAAGTTAGAATGGAAAAATAAATAAGAAAAATACCCTCAGAAAACCCAGCCGGGATTCGAACAACGATATCTCCATCACCGACAATTCCGTCCAACACGAGAGTGACATGTTAGAGCCACCGCGGGGGAATAAATCAATAGATTCAACTTTTAGACAACCGCGACGGTGGCTGCGTGGTCTAAGGAGTATTTCCACACATTCACAAGTTGTGATTAATACACGTCTTGTCACAAGTGAAGGAAGGGTTTGGTTATATCAGATAAATCTGTGCCGGGAACGAGGATTGAACCCCGGACCCCCAGTACAGAAGTCCGACACCTTACCTCTAGACCACCAGCTCACCAAAATAAACAAACTCCCGTAAAAAAACTTGTCTTGTTTTTTTTGTTTTGGTTTTTTGACAACTTAAATAAAATAGTATTTTATTCGGCCCGACACTCGGAGCTAGTTTAGTATTGTCACGTTTACCGCCCTGTCATTGAAGAAGTGGTAAGGTCGCGGCTAGGGTGTTTTTTACGATTGAGACGTGGAAATAAACCTCCTGACGCTACTGAATTGGTCAAATCTAAGTCGTTAACCGCCCGCCGAGCCGTGCAACTGACACATAAAGTGCTTGGAAGGGTGGGACAGTGCATGTGACCTTTTATATAGGAGTACCGCGTCTTACTACCCTTTCAGGTTACACGCGTATGTCCTAATTACGCTAATGAGTCAGGGGGGAGGAAGGTTGAATTTAGAGGAAGTGTACTTGCAGGGAGGGTGGAGAACCATTTGGTTAACACCACCCTCAGTATAATTTAATGGAATTCAAATCCCGGTTTCCCCGTCGTTGGCAGTCTAGTATATTTCAAGAGTAACGCCATAGATCATGCGGCCATCGAAGCGGTTATTTTGTAATAAACAGTGAAAAATATTTTACGCATATATACATATTATATAATATATACTCAGATTCAGATAAGAAAAAAACTGGTTTTACAGCTAAAAGTGTTAGCAAAAATATTATATAATATTCATATACGTATATGTTATGTGATCTTTAGCTATCACTTTTGATAGATAATATCAATACCTATAAAATAATATTTACAATAGAGTAAACAATAAGTAACAATATCCATAGAAAAAATATTATATATTTTTGTATTTTTTTAAAAGTTAATTCCAACCAGTATCCTACTATACAAAATATATAATATCATAATGTAATTATTTAGTGTAAATAATATTAGCTCAATATTTTAATTAGATCAAGCATGACCAAAACCAGGCAGTAAGATTCAATGGGAATAAATATATAAATATATATAATAAAGCAAATATATATATATATGTTTGTTGCTTTATGTAAAGTTTTTTTAACACTGTACACAAAAAATATTGCAGTCATGACAAATTTCTACCTCAAGAACATCATGAATATTGATCTTATTTGTGCCCCTGAACCCAAAAAGTGGCTCTTAAATTTTGTCTATCCCCCTTTATGTTTGTCTATATATTAGACTACAGGTGAGACGGTTTGTTTTAAATAAATTAAACTTGATATTTAGTTTATATTCTCATACCTCAAAGCTAAATCATGATTTTGATTGTAAACCTTAAGCTTGACTTGTTGACTGAAAACTGATTTAAAAAAAAAAAAAAAAAAACCTAGCTCTAAACAATTTTGTTCAAAATATATTTATGTAAAGTGTTTTAAATTATTAATAGAATCGTACTACACTAACAACTTATTTTTGAAAATTTTGTCACAAACTTTAGAGAATGTATGAGAAAGTATTTTTCATATTAAGTATTTTGCTATCGGTGTTTTGAGTAAGAATTTATGTTTTCGGGTATAGTCACGTTTCCGATTGTATTTACAACAAACATAATTCCATACTAGGGCTGTTGTAACTAGAGCCGAAGTGTTGGAAATTATTATTCCCTTAAAACGGATCAAGCCTCAAAACATTCATTTTCATTATGTACGATTGTGTATTTTCACTAATTGAATCGATATTTTTTAAAAGGGCATAAGTCAACAAATCAGATCTATTGGGAATAAAAAAACTTTTTCAAAGTTAAGTTAATAATTACAAATTAAGTCTAGTTAACTTTTATGATAATCTAACACAAGTCTAACATATCTGAGGATTTTTTGTATTTATATGTTGGAGAATAAACTTTTTATACAATTTTGAAATCTGAGAAAATACGCCCTTTAAAAAAATCGGGGGTAAAAAATGTTGTAAACATCTTTAAAAGAGAATATTTTTTAGAATAAAACATTTGTAATTATTAGATAATGTATTTGACACACTTTTGTTCGCCTTATTCTTCATTTTCTTTTGCTTCATAAGACTTTCAGGACTGTTGTCTTCTGTTGTAGCCCAGCAATAAAATGCTTCATATACTCCATTCACGGTAGGAATTACTCTCTGAAAGGTCTTTTTTCTTACCAATATCCTAATATATTATAGATTTCTGGTAGGGAAAAAGGCTTTTCAGAAAACAATTCCTACGCTGAATGGGGGATGTACTCAAAAATGTTGATAATGATTTATTTTTGTGATTAATGAAATGGTATTTATTTTAAAGCGCCCAAGTCAACTTACTTATGTCTCTTTAAATAAAATACTTACTGACTTAGGCCCTTTTAAAAAAAATACAACATACATCTGTTTTGATAAGTAGGGAACAACAGTACCAACGCTGTTTTAAACGAGATCGATAGGCCTACCCATAAATAACCCGAAAAAAAAATTAAAACCAATATGGCCAAAATGATGACTTACGTCCTTCTAAAAAAAAGTCAATTTTGTATTAGCCTATTTAAAGAAACTTTCCTGACAATCTGTTTGTCGGACATTACAACGCTTATTTAATTTAGGTTTAAAATGTCAGATGTGTCGCTGTAGTCCTACAACCGTAAACTCAAGATAGAGTGAGATGGAGGAAAGGGCAGAGGGTCAAGAATCAAATTGTAAGGGGTAAAACGAGAGGAGCTTATTGTAGGTTTTATGTCCCGTCTGCTAGTGAGCCTTGCAGATGATTCCGCAACGAGGATCTTGAAAAAAACAAACCTTTTTATCACACACATGTATTATTTTTAGTGGTATTCTCACTTATCTGTCTTCCGCTGTGTGGTTTATGACGTCACATATAAAAAGTGTTTGGCTCGTCAACAGTTTGATTTTTTTTTAATATTGTTACGTATAACAAAAAGTTTAATAACTATTTAATTACCTGCTTCAGTGATCGAATAGTCTAAGCTGTCACTCTCATAATAAACTATACTGCCGATAACGGGTAGATCAGGGTTCATGTCCAGGTAAGGTGTATCGAGGTTAGTTTTCCACTCTACTTCCACACAATTACGGGTACACTTCCACTAAATTCAACCTTTCTCGTCCCTAACCCATTAGCGTAATTATTACATATTCTTATAACCCGAACATGTAGTGGAACGTGATTTTATAACCCTTAAGGACTCGCTTGTTACTCTTTAAGTCACTAATGACCAGCACATTGTCATTACAGATTGTTGAAAGTAGTATATCAAAAGATGGGCCAATAATTGAACCAGGATTGTCAGATATATACACGGCTACCCTTACCACTGAGCCCCCAAATTATGTCGCCTGCCGAGTAGTCAGCTTAGAGAGGCTGCACTATACAGAGAGATACATCCCCTAGCACACCGTGTCTTACCTGTACAGCGGGGATCTAATTACTCTCATTAACCCACCGCAGGTAACTCAAGCCAGCCCTGGCCTGTGACGACACACGAGTCTCCAGGTGGATGAGGTGTGTACAGTCAGTAGCTGGTCGCGATAGGATGTTGGGGAATGCGAGAAAACATCAGTGTTTATTACAATTTTTACAGAATTTTTTTTCTTCTGAAAACAAATGAAATGGTAATCTCAAAAAGTTTTTAAAAAATTCGTCAAAAATGTATTAGAATTTAATGAGAAATTTGTCTCTTCATTTAAAAAATGTCAAATCAAATACTATACTCATGAAATATGTTCAACGATTGTTGATATTACCATCCGAAGAAAATTATGCTCTATGTTTCTACTAATGAAATATATATATATATATATATAAATTGTTTAAAAAATTGTTTAGTATTAAAACTAAAAACACTGAGATTTTTTTGATCACCTTCCATCCCAGCTTGATAACTATGCTTAACACAAGCCCATCTCATGGCTAGTTAACCGAGATGTTTGGTACAAGATAACACTGTGGCCAGAGAATGTGTGGATGTGTAGCTTTAAAGATTCTTAGTTTGAAAACAAACAAACTGTGATGGATGAAATTGATTTTGATTTTTAAATAAATATATTTGTGTTTAATGTTATATTTTTACTAGTATGGTAAAATTGTTTCACTGAACTCAATTACACTGGTTTCTTAGCCGGCTTAGTCTAAACCAATGGCTTTTAACCCTTTGTGTGTGTGTGTGTGTGTGTGTGTGTGTGTGTACCTCCTCATTCGTAAACACTTATCTCAAGTATTCAAAGAAATTAAATATTTTAAATATGTAGATTTAAGTATAAGTATAAAATATGTATGTGTGTGAAATGTGGTTTCTTACCTCACATGACGAAAACAAATTTTGGGTGTTCTAAAACAAGTTGCTTAGGAAGATATTTTGTCCAAAAACGGATGAGAATGATGGGGAGTGGATGAGGTTTCATAACAATGAGTTGCATACCCTGTACTTATCATAAGAACTTGTTAGTATAGTTAAATCTCGTAGATAATGGTGGGTAGGAACTGCAGCTCGAAAAGAATCTTGAACATTGTTCAAGGTATAATGACTAGCAAACCCAGCGGGAAGAAACCATTGAGAAAATCTAGACGCAGAGGTGAAGATAACATTAGAACGGATCTGAAAGAGATAAGGTGTATTGAGGTGATCCGGATAGAACTATCTCAAGCTAGGGATATGGTGTAATAGTATGGATTGGATAGAACTATCTCAAGAATGGGGATAGGGTGTATTGAGGTGATCCGGATAGAACTATCTCAAGATGGGGATAGGGTGTAATAATATGGATTGGATAGAACTATCTCAAGCTAGGGATATGTTGTAATAGTATGGATTGGATAGAACTATCTCAAGATGGGGATAGGGTGTAATGAGATGGATTGGATATAACTATCTCAATATAGGGATAGGTAGTATAGTAGTGTAAGTGCGGCAATGAACTTTCGAGTTCCTAATGCCATGAAGTAAGTATGTGTATATACATAGTTCATGTTTTGCCACCGCGTCTCACTACCTGTTTGGGTTATACGCTGATCTACTAAGTATTCTAATGGGCTAGGGATGAGGAAGTTTGAATTTATAGAAAGTGTACCCTCATTTGTTTGTAGGGGCGTGTAAAAACATGGTGTAAAACCACCCTAAACACATCCGACCGGGATACGAACCCCGATCTCGCCATAGTCGGCAGTCTATTGTGAGAGTGACGCTTTAGAGTTAGACTACCAAAAAAGGGCAAATAGGAGTAAATACATTAGTATTTGCACGTGGTGAAAATTTTGTCTGTCTCTGTGAATTAAAAAAAATTGGTGTGTTTACTTATGTACGCGCGTGAGAAATTATACTTCTTTGGCATCATTAAATAATACATACGGATAGTTAACCTCAATTATATTGGAGCACTTGAAAAAGTCTATAAGCACAATTTTTTTCACTAATATTTACGAATAGTAAATAATATTAATCAAAATATTCAATTTAAATCACTACTGAATATAATTTATTAGCACATATATAATTCGCACTTGTATGAAACTAAAACACGTGTTGTGAATGTAGAAACTAGAAACATGTGGATAAATATTATATATATGAAAACAGTGATCAGAGGCGACGAGCGTACCAACATGCGCGACTAACAGAGGTTCTATTTCTATTTTGTTGGTAGCTCTTTTTTTTTCGAGACTTCATGAGCGGTTTAGCTTCAACCTGTTACTTTTGTGTTACAGTGATGCGCGCGCATCTTAAAATTTCACTCTCGTCATTTTTTCATAACGCGCCTAAAGAAGTATAACTTCAAAAAATAGTTCATAGATCAGCCGATTTGGAAAAGAAGCAGTTGATTGTGTCTGGAGATCCAGGGAACTATAATATATTGTATATCATCTCTGAGGGAACTGCATGGTTACTATTGAGAAAACAGTGTTGTCATTCTCTAGTTTTGGTGTGGTCAATCCTCCCTTGAATATAAGACAACTCTTGCAACGCTGTTTCGGCGATGTTGCCAACACCACCTTCTTACACCAGTACTAAACCACTTTCAGACGTAACTGAAAGCGAGGAAATTTGGTAACAGTTAACCGAGAAAGAGCGAAATAAAAGCTTTTTTACATAAGAGCTACAGTACCTTCAGAGATGATATAGGGTCTAGAGGGTCAGGTGTGTTAACGTTTCACCCAATCCCTGGTGGTGACGAGAGTGTACTACTTCCTTTCCCTCCCTCTAAGTAACGCACGTGCTCTGTGTGTGGGGTGGCGGGGAGGGGGGCAGGTCTCCCGGATCACTGGCCGACTGACAGACAGGATACTCTCTAGTTCCCAACGCGTGGTGCTTCGCCCCTTCTCGGGTTACATCCTGCTACCCCCTCTTGGCACCTTCCTCTCTCTTCCTCCATTTATTTTTTGTAATCCTTATAATACTTGACGGCCATTCAACACACGCACTTTAGCCACTTCGGTGGCCGCATGGTCTCAGGCATCACTTTGGCAATAGACTGGACTGCCGTTGATAGGGAGATCTGGTTTCGATCCCATTCGGGTGCACTGAGGGTGATTTCCCTAAATGGTTTTCCACCCTCCTCCCATGCAAATGCGTGTGCATTTCAATTATAATAAAGCTTCCTAATCCCTAACCTATTAGTGTAATTAGTACATAGGCGTATAACCCTAATGGGTAGTAAGACGCGGCGCTTAAAATACTGTTAATATTACCATAGGAAGAAAATTGAGCCAAACGTATCTTCTGAAGTAATATTTTATTTACTTTGGCAAAAATAAGAAAAATTGTTATAGAAACTTCAAAAATACTTGCCCTAGCTCGCTTTCCTTTTCATCCAACCTTAATACGGGTGCACTTTATCTTATCAATCTTACTCATCCTAGCGTCTACCTTAGATTAACCCGTTTATAACGATGTTTTTTTTACTTTAGTTAGACACTTTATCTCAGTCGGTAGTATGTCTGCCTACTTATCAAGTAGCAAGCGGTCCCAGGTTCGGCATGGCCGAAAACTTATCACTAGTGAAATTTTGGCGATTTATTTTTTTCGCAGTGATAAATTTACTGCCGGGAGTTGAATATTGTGTGCTGATATATTTTCAATCTGTTTAGAAAGTGCAGGTTAAATAAAGCAAATACTTTTTTTCACATATTAAAGTGTTAACCATCAGTCGAGACCTCTAACAGGCTAGCACTGAAAAAATACAGATCACAAGCCTTGCAAAAATATAAATATACCAATAGACTACCTTTATGTGCAATGAACTACATTAAAATAGATTTAGTAAAAGTTTTAAGGATCAAAGAGCATGTATGACTCGGTGTATGGACGTTGAAGTGAACGGAGTATGCAAGGATAGGAATGTGTGCAGAAAGTTAACGAGGTTGTTGGATAAAGAACGGATTTTTTTAGCTAAATGCACTGTTTATTGCCTACCCCCGGGGGGAACGGCGTGATTATGTATGTATGTATATATGTATGTATGTATGTATGTATGTATGTATGTATGTATGTATGTAGTATGTATGTATGTGTGTATGTATGTATGTATGTATGTATGTATGGATGTATGTATGTGTGTGTATGTATGTATGGATGGATGTATGTGTGTATGTATGTATGTATGTATTATGTATGTATGTATGTATGTATGTATGTATGTGTGTGTATGTATGTGTATGTATGTATGTATGTATGTATGTATGTGTGTATGTATGTATGTATGGATGTATGTATGTGTGTGTATGTATGTATGGATGGATGTATGTGTGCATGTATGTATGTATGTATGTATGTATGTATGTATGTAATATATGTATGTATATATGTATGTATGTATATATGTATGTATGTATGTAATATAGATGGGGAAAAACACCTAAGAAATAAAAAAGATTTTGTTCAAAAGTAATAATAATTAGTAGTGAACTGTCTACAGTAAATAAACAGTAAATAATCAATTTTAAGGATGTACCTTATAGTAATAATAGGGCTAGATGCAATAATTTTAATAAGAATACAGTTAGTCATCAAAGCTCATATTCTAATCTTATGAGTCGTATTATATTTTTAAATGTGGTCTTAAGCGATTCCCACGAGAAACGAGCTTAACTAGGGATCAATATATTTCACAAGAGCAGTGTATTATGGATCACCCATTAGGGCCATTACTTTTAAACAAGGCCAACTCATTTCGCGCTATGCCAATTTCCGAGTTAATAATTCATCATTATCTCTTGGCGGAACGTTACAATCCTCTATTATTATACTGGGGGGGCAATCTCAATGTTCAGATAATGTATTCCATTTGTTCAGAAAGTCTCTCCCCTATCTTTTATTTCTTGTATATCTCGACAAAGTTTTAATCCTCTTTGAACTCGACACCACAAGCTTCATAGGAAAGTGGGAGATAGGTGTTGGAATCCCCTCCTTTCTGAGCAGACCTACAAGTTTATAAAAGGTGGGGAGGGGGGGGGCGAAGCGTCGTTTACAGGTGCCTTAAGCAGGCTTCTTTTTTTCACTGGGGAAAGAGGGTTGAAATGACACTTGCTGGCTGAGTTGTGTTTTTTTGTTTTTCAAGGTCTCGCGACCCTCTGCTGTCAATCAAAAATTACAAAAATAGAGTAAGAAATTAAGAGTTTGAGAGAAAAATAAGTTTTTTTAAAAAAATTCTAAAAATAATAAAAAGTTTTTTTTATCTTAGGGGATGTAAGGGACCTCGATCAAAGGTCTACATTCTTACAGTTTTTACAACAAAAAATATTTCTGGCCAAAATAAATAAAATATTGTTCCAGTAGTCATGATTGGTTTAATTTTCTACACGTATCAATATCAATAGTTCTTGAATATTTGTAATGAGCATAGCAGAATTTTACCTGAACTTTTTCAAATAATTTAACTTACCGTATCTATTGGGGTAATATTTTATCCAAAGTTTATTCTAAAGCAAACTACTCAACAGTTTATTAAGCATCTCAAATTGAGTCACTAGCTATTATTTTTAAATTCCCCAGCCCAAAGTGCAGAAGAGTAGTAAGTTACACTTATAAAGAAAGATCTCTAAATAAATTATTTGACAAAAATATAAAGTAGTTTATGACATATTTAAAAACCACTGATGATGCCATCGTTTTAGGGTGGAAATTTATTCAAATATTTTTACAATGTGTTATTATAACCTAATCTAAGAAATGATTTATGAAATAGTTTTGATTGTTTAATGAACTGTGATATTACTAGTAGTTCTGTGAACAATTATCCTAGTTCTCTTCATGCTACTATCGTTACTACAGGCTTAAGATTTATCTCTAGATTAAGTTAAAATATTTCCTATTATTATTTCTTCTTGGATCTGAATTTGATGGCTTTTCTCGGTGATCAAGTTATACAAAAAAAATAAAAAATTAATACAATATTAAGGACGTTGCCTACCTGTGGCCGGTAAAATTAAGATTTCCCATATTAGAGAATTTACGTTTTGCTCAGCGAGTTTTAAAAATATATCGTTGAAACAAATACTATAAATTCTTAAATCATTCTAAAATAATAATCCTGCAATGTCACAAAATAATTATTTTTATCTTTAAGTGTATTTTATGTAAACGTATTATTTTTATAAATCCTCTACAATCCAGGCTATTTGTCTTGGTCACAAAAATGTCATGTAGGAATCTTCCTGTCAGGATGTAAATTAAAATAGTGCTTAGTAGCATATGTCTATCTAGAATAGGAAACAAGAAAAAGAAAAAATTAAAAACAGGTCGATGTTTTCAAGACGCAAATATGTGTAAACTCGTCAGAGGAATAGGAAAAGGGTTATTAACTCTTAGGCAAGAGACCTCTTAGAGTGAATTTCTCTGAATTTATCATTTTCTTCCCTCAATTTTTAATTCGTACATTGGCGTCTAAGTGTGATAGTGCTTAAAGTGCTTAGGTGCGTCAAGTTAAGATACAGCCCTCTTCCCAAAATACCATCGAAATTTCCAAGTAGGCAACGCCGTTAACAATAACATTATATTCATAGATAATAACCATCTGTTCCGCGGATTAAGACGTCAGTCCCGCCATAAATATCAACAATTTAAAATATATACCCTAGGTACTTGATTGATTGCAAGTAACTATATATTAAAATAACGTGAGATGAGCTATTAAACGAAAATACTTTTGAGCTTCCACCATATTGAAATGGATAGCAAGCTTTAAAAACTTCAAAGAATGTCCTTGTAAAATTTAGTTTAAATTGGTCCACACATTTGAGAGATATTGTGGAGCAATCATCCGGACAGACAAACAAAATGATAAGTTTGGTCAAGTTAAAAAAGGACTTCGCTAAGCTTGGTCAGTAAAAGTCGTGTGTGTAAAATTGTTTTTGGCCTGAAGACTCTCACACTAAGGCTGGTTTTTCTCGATACCTGGCTAGCAGGTTATTGACCTTGCTAAAACCCCATTACTGCCTACAAGCTTACTTAAAACATTTTATTTCTCTATAATTTATAATTTTTAATAGAAATTGCAGAAAATATCCCTATATCTACGAGCAGATTTCCCCTGGGGAAACCCAACGAAGTAGACACATCCGTTAATATTATTTCCACTGCCCCTTAATGTATCTGCTGCAACACATTGCCAACTTAACAACAACTCCCGAGAGTCGACACGAGAGAGTCCCTGACTCAAATGTTAAAAACAAGAGTAAAGAGTTATACTTCACTGGACTAACCTGACATTTTGAAATTATCCCGGGCGTATTAATATTTAGAACAGCCATTTGTACTGTTTAATGTACCAGATATTTGCTTGCTTTTTTAAAAAAATTAAAAGCTGTAAAATGGGGAGGCGTCGTTATATTTTAATTAATCAAGGATCTAGAACTAGCATGATATTTTTATTTAATTTAAAAATAAAGTAGCAACTGAATAACACAAATGTTATTGTAGCGGTATTAATCCTAAAATAATATAAATACGTTACCTTAATTATTCCAAACGTGTATTTCGATTTTTTTTTAATAAAACCATTCACTGTTTCTTTTACGGTATTAAATGTCCCATTAGAGACAGATTAATGGGGGTTATCCCGCCCCCCCTTTCACCACGCTAGCGACGCACAAGGGAATAGGCACGTGGGTTAGGTCATAGTCTCCTAAGGGGTAGGCGACTGGAGTAAGTTTGGGAAACAATGGATCAGAGGATCCCACGAAGTCCCTAACTTTTGTCGATCACGTTCAAGAGGGAAAAAAATAACGGGAGAGAGGTACGGGGGACGCTGTCGACTATCTTCATAGGGTGACACTTGAAATAGTAGCCAAGGAGTAGGAGGTGGGAGAGAGGGTTGAAAAGATAAACATTCCCTCTAACCCTCCTTTTACTCTCGGAGTGCTCCAGCTAAACGTGTTAGAAAGAGTGCAGTTTACTTAACTCCGGGGTTTTTGGCTGTCAAGGAAAGCAAACACGACACAGGCCTAAGATCGTCAACAACGGGAACTCGAGATCGGAGCAAGCGGCGCTGGTCGATGTCAGAGGATCAATTCTCCAAATAAACGCACGCACGGTCCTGGACAGTGGTTTGGCTGACCATCACCGTTGCCACGTTCTTTCATGCGTGTTTTTGTTAGCAGCGCGTCTTACTACCCGTTCGGGTTATACTCTTAAGTATTATCTACAATGATGTGTTAGTGATGAGGGAGGTGACCTGGTGGTCTAGGGGTAAGGTGTCGGGCTTCTGAACTGGAAGTCCGGGGTTCAATCCTCGGTCCCGACACACATTTATCTGAATACCAAACCCTTCCTTCACCTCCGACAAGACTTGTATTAATCACAACTTGTGAATGTGGGGAATGTCAGGCATCCACCGTGGTTCGGATCCCACATTAAACTGTAGGTCCTCCATTTCATCTCACAATCACCATACCATTACACATTAGCGTAAGTGCGTATAACCCGAACGGGTAGTAAGACGCGGTGCTTGTAATAATAATAATGATAATAATAATGATGATAATGTTAGTGATGAGGAAGGGTGAATCTAAAGGAAGTGTAACCACATTCACGTAGAGGGAGAGGGATGAAATATGTAGGAAAATCCACCCTGATTACATAGCGCCCGGATCCCAACCCCGATCTTTCCGTTATCGGTAGTCCAACTCTAGTGCCTTATGCCTTATGCCTTACATCAGGGATCGCCAACAGTTTGATAGCACGGCAATTTTCAGTCACTCGCGTAAGAAACTACATCGTTATCGTTTGTACCTTCTAAACCAGCAAATATATCAAGTACTTTCAAATAATATTTGAGTGGCTAAAATAACCCTTGATCGGTCAAGTATGTAGGTCTATCTATAGGACTCAAGCTGAAAGTTGATTGGATCCTCAACAGTTCTATCGTCTGCTGTAAAGACAAGGCAGCACTGAAGAGGGGTACTAGGGAAATGAGAAGTGAGGTAGTTGCTTTCCATTCATCACAGAGACTGTATATTGAATGTTATTACTAGTATCGTTCATACCTCTGACACGTTCATATTTGTCAAAGCCATAAGTGATACTGAGACAGATCAATGAAAGTAACAACTTGCTCTAAGCCATAACAGAAGATATAGTGCGCTGTAAATACAGTATCTGACCAACGATGGATTTGGACTAAATCGATAATGGTATGAAAAAATTAGATAGTTTAGTATAATAATATACTTTTTATGTATTCTATATTTTTTTTATGAATAGTGTAGAAGTAATTATTCTAAGAAATGTTGATTTTAAGGGATAAGTATTTTATATATATAGGGAGAGAGAGAGATAGAGAGAGAGAGAGAGAGAGAAACCAATTTAAAAAGTAAGGTAGAGAAAGGATGAATGATTGTGGAACCATTTATAAGTTTACACAAGTCGATCGGGGCTCAAAAAGGTTGCCGACTCCTGTCTTAGACAGGTAGTATTCAATCGTTATTTTGTTCGCGTGCCCCCAGATATAAATTCTCTTAAATTTTTTACTCCCAGATTTGTTGGTGCATAATGAAAGTTATACATAGTCTATCATCTCCAACAAGTAGACTTGTTTCAGTTGCCACATGGTCTAAGGCGTCTATCTCGCACTAGACTAGATTACTGATGACAGAGAGCTCAGAGTTCGAATCCCAATCGGGTGTACTGAGTTTTAAAACTATTTTCCACTTTCCTTTTACGCAAGTGCGGGTACACTTCGTCTAAACTCGAACTTTATCATTTCTTACACATTAGAATATATGCGTATAACCTAAGCCGCTAGTAATGTATGGTGCTAAAATTAATACATCCAGGAGTGAGAGAGGGAGAAAAATTGCTGTTCCAGATCGTATTTTCTCTTGTGACTTAAAATAAATCTGACCCTGATTTTTTTGTGTCTATCATGAAATATTGTGTAAGTATATATAAAACTAAAGCGTATACCGGTTTAGGGGCAGCTATTGCAGCAGAAAGTCAAGAAGAAAAGAGAATTTGAGCTCTCTTTGTTACACAAGATAATACTAACTATTAACCAAATAATAGTTATTTCACCAGAATGCTTTATACAAATTAAATAAAAAAATGTAATTTCTTCTCCCAAAATTTAATATTCACGCAATAGCCATTATTATTATATATACACACATAAGATGTTCGGAAGCTGCACATATAGTTTGTTTGAACCAAAATTAATACAAAATCCCTTTAAGCCTACTCTTACATCCGGCAAACTATAATAATACCATTACATTGTGTTCATAGTTTCAACGTACAGAGCCGGGAGAGCAAATCTGTGTAAGAATGCGTGTACAACAAGTTGCATAGGAGCTAGGCGCGTGGCACTACACATCTCTACATCTTGGAGCATGGCAGCAGAAAATACCACAATTAATAGTAAACAACACACCGGTCCATCTAGAAATGGGAATACGTTCTGAGGGTCATCATTAACGGTCCTACATCACAGAAAGTTCTTGCCATTATTAAATGTGCAGTGCCACGCGCCCAGCTCCTATGCAACCTGTTGTACACGCGAGCTTGGATAGCTATGTTCTCCAGGCGCTATGCGCCGAACCTTTGAACACAATTTAATGGTATTATGGTATTAGCATAGTTTGTCGGATGTAAGTGGTTAGGGATTATGTATTACTTTTGGCTAAAACAAATTATATGTGCAATTTAGCCTATGAGTTTCCGAAAAGGTATAATATATTTAGATATTTTTTTTACGTGCCTCTCTAAGATGTTTTCAGGTACCCTAGATTGATACCAATGCCGCTTAAGCCATGCGATCACCGAAGAGGGTGTCGCGTACTTTATATTTTACGTTTGAGAGAAGGAAGCCCAGGGACAGGTATTGGGTTGATACCAGAGTGAGCTCCTTTATACAGAGACTGAGATCTTAAAGGTATTCTAAATCAGCCTAACCTTAGAGTGGTATAAAGGTTTGATGACTCATAACAGCAATTTCTTGGAGTGATTATGAAGAGAAAAAAAATCGTTAAAGATCGGACAGGAGCATCTGGTCGGGATTGAACTCCATACTCTTAATCTCAATTCACAGGTGTACCACTCACTCTTTGCAGTAAAATATTATAAATTATAAAGAAGGTTCTTTCTAGACGCGGGAAATATTATTGTATATGTTTTTTCATTTAAAATTTAAACTCTTGGCAAGAAGGCACATATTTTCACCCCCTCTCTCCCTGGCACTTGTTTTGAGAGAGGTGACACAGAGGGGGCTGTCTCCACCCCCCCAACCCTCCTCCCTTAAGGCGCCATGTTGACGCAGGATTATTGACTGGTTCTCGGGGGCGGGCGGTGCGAAGAAGATTCTGGAGTCAGAATCAACTACCATCACACGTCTTAGCGACGGGGAAGTTGCTCCCTGAAAGACAACGGGATAGCGATATCCTTGGGAGGAGTTTTCGGGAGACGGATCCTTTCTCCAGTGTGAAATATCCTGTCTCGAGGAGCCAAGGGTAGCTTTGTCGTATCCTGGAAGTTGAAACGATCGATATGTACACTTAGAACGGGGTATCAAGACTTGTAGAGACTGAGATATTATCTAAATTTAACTTATTAAATTCAAGATCAATATTCAAGGTGATAATGTAGGGAACGCAAAGAAAGGTAATTATTTTTAACAGTTTTCATAGCAAACAATTTTTTACCGTAAAATGAATAAAATATTTCTCCTATATAAACACAGAGTTTAATTTCCTTCACATGATGATATCAACATTTGTTGAATATGCCTATCTGTCATGATAATAGCGACATTATATGACAAACATTTTAAATGAAGAGAACCAGTTTTCATTAAATTTCAGGACCCCCTCAACAGATATTAAATTGTGAAGAAAATTAAATTCTATGTTTGTACTGGAGGAATATTTGATTCATTTTGACAAAAAAAAATTGTTTGCCGTTAAAATGAAAAACACTGTTTTTTCTCGCGTCCCGTTCCACCCCACCTTAACTAATCGCATCGCTGGGCACGTGGACTAAATTTTGGGGCTCGGATAACATCTAGCTGTACTGAGTTTTTCCTTTTTCTTAAATGTTTTATCACTCTCACATCACAAAAATGTGGATACATTTCCTCTAAATTCTTCCTTACTTAATCATATCTTTACTACCAGTTAGGGCTATATTCATACACATTAATTTCGCTAGAGTCGCAGGGATAAAAAAAAAAGTTGAATCTAGAGGAAGTTTAGCCGCATTTGCGTGGGAAAAGAGCGGTGTAAACAATTAAGAAAAACAATCCTCAGTTCATTCATCCAGGATTCGAGCCCCAACCTCCTGATCACTAGAAAACCAGACCAAATGAGCTTTTATATGAGAAATAACATCGTCTAGGCTACTTAATTTTTCAAAGAAATATTAAATACTGACATTTAAAAAATCGGAAATGCACTTATAGCTACATGTTTTTAAGAGAAAAATTGATTTAAGGGTGGTTTATATTTGATTTTTTTAACTTAAAATGTTTTCAAAAGTGGTTAAAGATATTTTGTTCAAAATGGGTATCTGGGGATTATTTTAAATAATAAATAAAATGTTATGTTGGGTTTCCTAAAAAATAAATCATTTAAGACTATTTTACTGATAAACTACTTTTTTAATTGGCTACAAATGATAAAAAGCTATTAATATAGAGTATAAGTATAGTCTGATTTCATTACGAAGAACCATCAGGAAGGCATACTTTCCTACCAGAGTAATTAAATTCTTGAAAGGAAAAAAAAGGCCTTTTATAAGGTTCTTAGGAAGAAAATCGGACCATATGTAGGATTGTGTCGTACCATTTATTAAATTATGACTAATATTATTTCGAGAGCTATCTAGATAAGTCGAATTTAATTAACTTCATCTCTAGTTAATCCCTTGACAGCGCCTGACGGTTTGTTTGTGCAATGTACAGGATACCCTCAAAGACACACAGCCCCAGAGAGTAGGATGACGATTGTAATAGGGGGAGGAGAGGGAATTGAGGGGTGCGGATCTTAAAGGGAGCTCCTGCTTCTCATCCCCCCCCCTCCCCTAGGAAATGTCAGCAACACCCTCATCCCAACAGAGGATCCTGGTCTAGTAGTTCCTCGTGTTATGTAGGGCACGTCTTGCTTTTATTGGCAGCGTTTTATATCGCACCCAAGCCGTACAGATTATGGAAGGTTGCAACATGAGTCCCAAGATGTACAGCTTTTGTAAGGTTGGAACATGAAGCCCAAAGCACACAGATTATGGAAGGTTGCAACATGAGTCCCAAGATGTACAGCTTTTGTAAGGTTGGAACATGAAGCCCGAGGCACACAGATTATGGAAGGTTGCAACATGAGTCCCAAGATGTACAGCTTATGTAAGGTTGGGACATGAAGCCCAAAAAACACAGATTGTGAAAGATTGCAACATGAGTCCCAAGATGTACAGCTTTTGTAAGGTTGGAACATGAAGCCCAAAGCACACAGATTATGGAAGGTTGCAAACATGAGTCCCAAGATGTACAACTTATGTAAGGTTTGGACATGAAGCCCAAGAAACACAGATTGTGAAAGATTGCAATATGAGTCCCAAGATGTACAGCTTTTGTAAGGTTGGAACATGAAGCCCAAAGCACACAGATTATGGAAGGCTGCAACATGAGTCCCAGGATGTACAGCTTTTGTAAGGTTGGAACATGAAGCCCAAGGCACACAGATTATTGAAGGTTGCAACATGAGTCCCAAGATGTACAGCTTTTGTAAGGTTGGAACCTGAAGCCCAAGGCACACAGATTATGGAAGGTTGCAACATTAGTCCCAAGATGTACAGCTTATGAAAGGTTTGACATGAGTCCCAAGGAAAACAGATTGTGAAATGTTGAAACAAATACCTCGAGACATACAAATTGTGAAATGTTACAAATTAGGATTATCTATATTCTGCACCATGTTTTACAAACAATCCAGGCTATACCAATACTTCCATTAATAGAGTATGTGTGAGAAAGGTAGAATGTATAGGAAGTGTACCCGCAATTATAACACCTAGCCAGGATTCCAAATCTCCATTACTGGAAAACAAAATTATAATAAAAATCTGCTAAGACTAAACCTTTGGAAAATCAGAATATATTTTATTGCTGTCAATAATGATATTATTTTACTATTTTCTTAGTGTTATTTGCCAGGTGTTGATATGGTGTTTCGAAAGTGATAGATGCACATCATATGACTTGACGTATAAATAATAAATATTCTATTAAATTTGTTTTAATAACTTTTCTATCTTACTATTAGAATGTGACTGTGGTTGAGCCTGACATTTAGACCACTTTGGTGTGGTTTTTGTACACAGTTCTATATTTTTACTTAAAAGTAACAATTTCACAACCCACTACGTTGGCCGCATGGTCTAAGACTCTAAGGCGTCATTATCACGATAGATTAGACTGCCGATGATGGAGAGATTGGGGTTCGAATCTTAGGAGGGTGAATCGAAGATTATTTTTCATAAATTATTTCCCATTCTACCTTCACGCCAATGCACTTACACTTGCTATAGATCCAACCTTTCTCATTCCTAACACATCCATATGAGTATAGTCCGAACGGGTTGTATGATGTCGGGTACCTTAGCTCAGTCGGTAGCTTGTCTGCTATCTAAGTTAAGCATCCTGGTTTCAACTCTTGGCGTGGCCTGAAAATTAATATTTGGTGAAATGTTGGTTTCTCCTTTCAGAGTGATGAATTAACGACAGGAGGTTTGGTGTCGTATCTGTTCTATATTATTATTATTATTATTAGCACCGCGTCTTACTACCCGTTCGGGTTATACGCACTTACGCTAATGTGTAATGGTAGGGTGATTGTGAGATGAAATGGAGGACCTACAGTTTAACGTGGAATCCGAACCACGGTGGAGGCCTGGCATTCCCCACATTCACAAGATGTCTTGTCAGAGGTGAAGGAAGGGTTTGGCAATCAGATAAATCTGTGC
>CABFOV010001446.1:74422-104368 GCA_902141375.1 Timema poppense
TTAGTGAAGTGTGTGTCCTTCCAAAACTCCTTTGTATGACTTGTTTATATTATGTTTGTTATACTATTATTTAGCATACATGTAGCTATTATTGACAATGTTTTAAAAACGGAAATTTCACTTTGATATAATATTGTTTGATTTTGAGCTAAATATAGTTAACTAAATTATATTTTTTGACTTGTGTCCTTCTTACCGCCAGACATAGCAGTAATATTTGTTTATGTTCAGAGTTGGCGCAATTCGGTTCCTGTCTTGGGAAGGGGGGTATTGGCGCAATTCGGGTCCGAGCTAAGAGAATTGGCGCAATTCGGGCGAGCCCAGTTTGTTGTATTAATTTTCTAACCTTCACAGCGGGGTCAACTGACCCTTCAACCCCCCTCCCCAAATCCACACCTGCACACGTCCTATATACTCTACCTTTCTTAGCCCAGTTCCTATACATTCCACCTTACTTAAACCAGTTACTGTATATTCTACCTTCGTAAACACACTTCCTATATATCCTAACTTCCTTATTCCTACTTCCTTTTTGTTGGAGTTTTTTCACCGCGTCCTAGTATACGTTCGATATAAATTCACACATTAATTACGCTAGCAAAATAGGGATGAGGGTGGTAGAATTTTAGAGTAAATATACTCACATATGTGTGGAGAGAAAAAGAAAAGCCATCCTTGGTATACCCGATGGGTATTTTAGACCCAAACTTCATAATACAAGCAAATCAGACCAGATGAAACTGACGTCTAAATCAGCATGCCCATCAATCCTTGAGTTAAAGACAGACAGAATCTTGCACCAGAACGAGCTTAAACCGAACAAAAAACCAAGTCAGTTTTTTTTATGTGTGAGAATCGTCGAAATGAACAAATACCCCAGCACCCTCCCAGTGAAAAGAAGGGTCGAAGGGGTTAAAAGTGTAATTCGCCCGGGAGGGGTGTGAGCTTGTAGAGGGCACTGACTAATCGATCACCTGTCTCTTACATTTTGACTCTCCACACCCACACCCCATCCCCATCACCCACCCTCCTGTCCACCCCACCAGAACTTGTCTAATGGCGCCATTAATCTACTGGGCCTTGAAGGGGAGCGGAAAAAACTGCACATTTCCATCGGCATCCTTATCAATTTTTATTTGCTTCTATTTTTCTTCTATGTCCTTTTTTCCAACACTTTCACGTCTGTTATTCGCGCAGGACGGACAAATGCTTCAGACGCAATTTTTTATTTCTATGCACCTGACGCGGCCATTAATCGACCGATAAATGTATTCTTTTGTCAACGTCAAAGCTCTTTGAAAAATAAATAAAACATGTCAATTTACACTCGGTCGCGTCTAACAAACAGGTATGATCCCATTTTAATAGAAAGAACCTTATCTGAAAGTTGGAAAAGTTACCAGATCTACTTTCACGTGATCATACATCAAGTAAAATAATCTGCAGCTGTCATATTTGATAAATATGATAAATACCTGTAAAATAACACAAATAACTTAGTAAAATGCTATTAATGTTGACACCAAAAAAAAATTTGCACTTTCTAAAAGCTCCTTCTTAATATAATTTGCTTGTAAGTGGCTAAACTTCTTTGGTTTTCCGGTGATTGAAAGGTTGGGGTTTGAATCCCGAGGGCGTATTTTCTAGATGGTCTCTCACACTTAAATTCGGGTGGATATTTTTTAATCTCTACCTTCCTCATCTCCCCATTATAATAATTAAATGTGTATAGACCAGACCGGTAGTAAGATGCCAATAAATAACAATTTAAGCTCAATATAGCTTTTTGGTTGTTTTTTATGTGAGAAAATTCATGTTTAATCTAAACTGTGGACAATTTTTAATATGGAAAAAATCTTGCCTAATATAGCTTCTAGACTGTTTTATGCAGATAAAATCATGGCCATAATATCTTCTAGACTGTTTTTCATTCATGGCCAATAAAGCTTCTAGACTGTTTTTCCATGAAAAAATTCATCCCCAATATATCTTCTAGAATGTTTTTATGTGGAAAAATCCATGGCCAATATAGCTTCTAGACTGTTTTTCTGTGGAAATATTCATGGCCTATATAACGTCTAGACTTTTTGGGGGGTGGGGGTGGGGATTCATGATCAATATAATTTCTAGACTTTTTCTGTGGAAAAATGCATGGCCAATATAGCTTCTAGGATGTTTTTCTGTGGAAAAATTCATGGATAAACTATCTTTTATACCAGCGGTTCCCACTCTGGGGTTTGCGGGGTTTCGTGAAATCTTCCAAGGAGTCCGCCAAAATATTTCTGTAATGGCGGATTTTTGCAGAACTTTGTGAGGAAATGGAAACATTTACAACTGTTTATCGTCTCACACTGAAGTCAGATGATTACCTCGAGGTATAACTCTTACAATATGGTTTGAACTTAAACACGAAGTTTTCGTTTTTCTTACCAACCATCCCTTTCACAAAGCAAAGTGCATGCAAGATCAAATGTGGCTCCAGGCTTTGGCCTATTTGACAGACATTTTTTCAAAAATGAACAGTTTAAACCTCTATCCTCAGCAGTCAAATATTAACGTTTTAATTGTGCAAGACCGTATCGAGTCTTCCATAAAAAAATAAGTTTTGGGAAACGTGTTTAATTAGCAATCAAACAACTTTAAAAAACATGTGAAATTTGATAATATTTTGACAGTAAAGATAAGAAACTTTTACTATAGTACTTTGCTTATTTAATTTCAGTTTTAATTTTTTAAACAAATGTACAATTATTTGAGCTGTTACTTAATTAGTTCCAATATTAGTTCATTATATTTGGTAGGGTAACCCAAAGTACCTATCGAGCTATAGTAGGTTAATTTAAAGGTATTAAACATTTTGATTACAATTAATAACTAAATTATATATAAAATTAAGTACGTGGCTATGTATATTTATCAGGGGGTTCGTGCAACTCAGATATTTGTGAAAGGGGTTCGCGAGTCGAGAAAGTTTAGGAACCGCTGTTCTATACTGTTTTTCTGTGGAAACTTCATGGCCAATATAGCTAGCTCCTAGACTGTTTTTCTGTAAAAAACTTCATGGCCAATATAGGTTCTAGACTGTTTTTCTGTGGAAAACTACATGGCCAATATAGCTTCTAGACTGTTTTTCTGTGGAAAACTACATGGCTAATATAGCTTCTAGACTGTTTTTCTGTGGAAAACTACAAGGCCAATATAAGTTCTAGACTGTTTTTCTGTAGAAAACTACATGGCCAATACAGGTTCTAGACTGTTTTTCTGTGGAAAAATGCATACCCATGTTTGTATGTGGATCACTAAACATGATCGGCACGCCTGGTTTAATCTTGAGGAATTCTCCCTATAAAAGCCCCCCCACCCCGACCCAGTCCTCTACCTCTGGTATCAGCGCTACCAACGTGACAGACGTTGATGACCTGCATCGCTCACTGTCACCTCCTCTGATTGGTCAATCCTTATCAGGTCCGCGTCCACTTCATTGGCCCGGGCAGCGCACCAGGGCCCATTGTCGATCAACGTATCCCCCCTTAACCCTCAACTCACCCTCTCCGGCCGTGTTACAATGGGGTGGAAACATAAATCACACCACTGTAGATAGAAATAGATTTCTCCGTAACCTACCGAGAGAACGGGCTGAAAAAGTTCCATTATTGGTCCAAGGGCTGGGTGTATAAATGTGCAGCGCACCTGCTACAAGAGAAAGTATTGTTTCACGAAAAAATATCACAAATTGTCCAAAAAAAGTTATGGTCATAAAATAACTCGAAATAAATCGTTACTTAAGGTGGGTAGGAAGAAAAAGAAAGTTAAGGTCCATATGCTTAAGGGCTGTGCTAGTAGGTATTTTTCACTTCGAGTCAAGTTCGAGTCAAGTTTGGATGAAAACGAGTTTGTTTTTTAATTCGAGTGGTATGGAGAAATAATCTATAATTTGTATTTGCAATAGATCCATGCATAAACCATAAATAAGTAAAAATATAATTTATTCAGGATGACAATTTTTTTGAAAAAAAAAAATCTATTATCACACAAATTCGAATTTTCAAATAAATGTAATATAACTATACTACTATCCTAACTAGGTAAAAGGAAATATTGAAGGACTCTATTTTATATGAAATTGTATCTTAAAATTGAATAGAAATGAACTAAACCAGAAATTCAAGAGAAAAAGATCGAAAATTCGGAATGCTCAAATTTTTAGAGTTTGTAAAAATATTATAGTCGAGTTTAAGGAGCTAGTTAAGCTAAACTCAAGCTCGAATTTTCGAATACTCACACACCCCTAATATTTTTAGTGTTTTTACAACATACAAACAAAATATTTTTATACAAAATAAATAAAATATTGATTTAATAGAAAAGTTTAGTTTAATTTTCTCCACATGGTAATATCAACAGTTCTTGAATATCTCTCGAGGGTGTCTTGGAATTCAATAACAACTTTTTCTCTTAATCTAAAAGTGTTCATCTAATGCCACTATGCTCATGACAGATATCCAAGAACAATTGACATCACCTTGTGTAGAAAATTAAACTTTAGGTTTTTACGGGATATTTTTTAATTTTGGCCAAAAAGAGTTTAGCCATAAGAAATGCATAAACACTGCCGATAGTTCGCGTTCTCTACACTCCTACCCTAACATATAACATTAGTGTTATGTGGGTTTGACTAGAGGCGACTGAATTGTATCCATTCTGAATGGTTTTCATTTAGATATTTCTTGAACATGCGCCACAAATAAAAAGTCTGATTTGTATCCATTGCCATTATATCCACTAAATCTTGAATTGTATCCATTCTGAGTGGTCTCCATTCAGACAGTTATCAAATAAACGACTTTAACAAAAATCCCGATTTGTATCCACTATAATTAATTTAATTATATCCATAAAATCCTGACTACATTGGATATCATATCTGAGGTATGGCTATTATTGGGGAAACAACAGTGTCACTTTATTGACTTTGTGTGGTCAATATTTCCCTTAGTAAAGGATAAATTTGGCAGTGCTGATTCGTCGAGGTTTCAGGTAGTTCCTTTTTACCCCAGCACACCCCCTTCCGACGTAATTGAAAGCGAGGCGACTCAAATCGTCAATAGTCTCTAGATAATTTTGTATTTTAAACGATGTGTGCCAGTGAGACTAAGGAACTTTTCCGACATAATAATATGTATTATTTGTATAAAATAATAACTTTGCTGAGCGGTCGAGGAAAATGTAAACGATTCATCCATCTGTTGAAATGCAGCATCGGAAGATATTCGACAATATTTCACCATGTTTGCCCTAAGTGCCTTCCCTTATCCTATACCCCCTTTTTTATTGAAATTTGTTGTAATTGATTTTTTTCCCCCACCTTCAAAATAAAAACAGAACCTTCCCTTCCGAAACCTTCAACCAACCCTCCACCCCTTTTTTTTCTCCTTTTTATCTACAAAGTCTTCATATCTTTCCTCCCATTGATTTCTCTCAAAAGGTTTCCAACTTAGAGCACTTTCCGCAAGCCTTGAGTGAAAATAAAATATAGTATATAAGAACGAGGGAAACATCCATCGGCGAAACCAAAACAGGGAAAGAAAGAGAGAGAAAAGATTTGTGATAGAGTGTGGAAAGAAAGGGGAAGAAAGGGGGTAAATCTCCCAAACAAAATACAAAAGAAGATGAAAGAGGGTGGGGAAAAAAACTTCCAATGGCTCAAAGCAAAAGCCCACTCATCCATGCTTACACTCGAACTGGCCATTAGTCGTTATGAATATTTGGGAAAGGGGGGATGTGAGGTTATGTGGGCGAACTCTAGAAGGATTCATCGGAGTTGTATTTTATCCGTCCAAGACTCTTAACATTTTATTGTTCGGATTGGAAGAGGAATATCATAAACAAGACAGAAAACAAACCTGGAAGAAAAGTATCCTATTGTTCTGAGCTATGTATATAAAACGAGGTGAAGAAACCTCTACTTTACATCTATTACTGTTTCCAGCATATGAAACGAGGCGAAGAAACCTCTACTTTACATCCATTACTGTTTCCAGTCTATGGTCCAGGCCAGTTTATTATTCAATCCATATAGTTTCTACTACCGGCTGGCTAGGATTATTGTAGCTCCTTATGCCTTATAATCTAACTTAAGACTAGGACAAGCACAACATCCAGTCCCCGGCCGTTAATTCATCAATGTGAAAGGGTAAACCAATATTTCTCCAATGATAGATTTTCAGCCACGCCGGAAATAAAACCCGGGACCCTTTAATCAAGAGTAAGGCATTCTATCGACTGATATAAGGTGTGGGATAGGTGGAGAAACCATAAATATCATTTCATAGCAGCGACGTGTCGTGGAGTTTCGCCAGGGAAAGCAGAGTTTGTTAGACATGTATCCTTGATAATATTCTCACCCAATATATCTCAATTTGACCAATAATAAATATACTCTGGTCAACAAAGCTTCCAACACCTTAACTAGTCGTTAGTGAGTCTGCCTACTGAGTCACTGGTCCCGGTTTGATTCGCAGCATGTTTGAAAAATGTATGGTTGATTAAACGTAGGTTTTTCCATCTACAGTGATGGATTAACGGCCGGGGGCGGGGTATTATGTCTCTTCTAGATTTAAGTTGGTTTATAAGTCGTGTGTTGATATAATGAGTTGGTTCACAAAATGTATGGTAAATACATCAAATACATTTTTAAATCTACGTAGCTTACAGGGAGTGGGTATTCTTTAACATCAAGGCAATGAGTACTCAACTTGGTGAAGAGAACAATTCATAGGTACAGATTAAATTAACTCTGCTTACCCTGGCAACACTCCACCACACGACACAGTCAATGAGTGTTTTACTGAGTGATGAGAACAAATCACAGTTACACTTTTAACTAACTTTGAATACATTACTCTTCACCACTGTTACATAGCTTTCTCGCCCAATTTGATTTTTTTATTTACGCCTTACTACCCGTCGGAGATACACACATTTAGTTATAAAAGGCTTGTGTAAACAAGGTAGTTATATTTTAGAGTGAATGTAGCCCCATTAACGTGCCCACCTTTGTGGGCTATTATTATTATTTTTTAGTGTATATATATTTTAACACAAGAGCTATGTACTCACCTAATCAGCAGTGATTTTGGAAGTTATTTTGTTTTAAATTTAACGATTTATCATGGCGTTGTCAAAAGTTTCAATATTAAGGTGGGGATGTAAGGAACGCGTGCTAAGGGCGGTGTTTTTGCAGTTTTTATAGCAACACTTTTTTTTGTCAAAATAAATCAAATATTTCTCTAGTAGAAACATAGAGTTGAATTTTGTTCATATGTTGTAGTAACAACAGTAATTGTTGAAAAACTGTCATGAACATACATGACAAACTTTTAAATAAAGAGAAAAGTTTTCAATAAATTTCGAGATAACCATGACAGATATTCAACAATTACTGTTGAGGACATCATTTGAAGAAAACTAAATTCTATACTTCTGCTAAAGCAATACTTTATTTATTTTGGCCAAAAAGGTTTTGTTATCAAAACTGAAAAAACCCTGCCCTTAGCCCACGTTTCCTACATCCCCACTTTAATGATCAAAGCAGTCTTCCCTCTATCTACCCTCCTTATATGTATTTTAAATCACACGTAGTTGTTTATGTTAATTTTATTTGTACTGTACCTGTACATTTATTTCTAGTGATCAAAACAATGACTGTATTTTATTTTTTAGGGGGAGAGAAATTGGATTACTGATGCCGAAATAGATGCATGTCCAAAGTGTGATATATTTTTGCGCTATAAAAGCATATATTGAATATATTACAAAAAGTATTGGGAATTAACTATAGTGTAGATTTCTGGTCACAAGTTGTTTACTCCATTGAGGTATAATTTATGTCTAGTAGTCTACATAAGTGTCTGGTTTATAGCTTACTAGTCATTGTACTCTTTTGAACAAACTTGAATGTCCTTTTATTTATTTTTAATATTAAACTGTCATGTCTGCTTGGTGTAGTAATGAATTTACGAAAACAACATTCAAAATACTAACTTTTGCGTTGCCAATTCCAGTTGTTTTATTTCATGAAGCCATGCTTTGACTCCTTCTAAAAAAACAAAATTTTATTAAAAATCTTACAAATAACAAGATATTTTCACATATGTATGCGTTATATAATATTTCATTTTTAAGCCTATTGCAAAAAAAAATCCTTAGCTATTTTGCAGACACTAACATTTTTTTCTCCCTTTAACTTTTATTTTTCACAAATAGTAATAATAATAATAATAATAAAAGGCTCTACACAAACCCATTTTTCTCTATTCCCGAATATATGTATAAAGAACCCTTCGCAGCCACTCCCCAATCTAAATTGATCGTTGTTTGGAGCCAGCACTTAAACCCCTGCAATGCTGCAACAAGCAACAACTCCATTCTCACCAGTAGGAGCTGTCCGGCATCGGCGGAAACAAATTGTTACATCTCTCACTCGCCCTAGAGCCCACCCCCTCGTGACTACAGGGTGTATAGAAAGAAACTCCATTTAGACACACAGTCATGACTACAGGGTGTATGGTAACTACATTCGCCAGATCCTCATGACTACAGGGTGTATAGTAACTACATTCACCAGATCCTCATGACTACAGGGTGTATAGTAACTACATTCACCAGATCCTCATGACTACAGGGTGTATAGTAACTACATTCATCAGATCCTCATGACTACAGGGTGTATGGTAACTACATTCACCAGATCCTCATGACTACAGGGTGTATGGTAACTACATTCACCAGATCCTCATGACTACAGGTTGTATAGTAACTACATTCATCAGATCCTCATGACTACAGGGTGTGTAGTAACTCCATTCACTTACAGTCTCATTCGTCCAGAAGGTAAATCAACTATACTTCTTAACGTTATAAGGAGAGTTCACACTAGATTTTGTCAACGTATTTCAGCGATACCTTGGTGGGCTAGAAGAATAAGTGAGGTAAGGCCCACATTTTTTTCAGTTTGTATGGCAAAAAAACATGTTTTGGTTAAATTATATTAAATATTGCCCCGGTAGATCCATTTATTTTAATTTTAAAATGTTCTTGGTAAGTGCCCTTGGAAAATATTCAGAAACTGTTGATATCACTATGTGAAGAAAATTATACTCAACTTATTTACTGAATTAATTTTTTTTTACATGGAATATTTAAAAGAAAACTCTTTAACTCGTGTGGTCTTCAGTCCCAAATTAAATTGCTCTGATTTACTAAAAAAGTGCATTTTCGTATAGAGGGTTACATTACTATTGTAGGATATCCGCTTCGGTGGCCTCATGATCTAACGCACTGGTATCGCAGTGAACTAGACTGCCGATGACGGGAAGGTCGAGGTTCAAATCTCGGTCAGGTGTACTAAGGGTGGTTTTCCAAAATAATTTTCCACTTTCTTTACGCCAATTTGGGTGCATTTCCTATAATTTATATATATTTAATCTAAAACCATTAACGTAATTAGTACGTAGGCGTATAACCCAAAAGAATAGTAAGAGATAGTGCTAGATATAATAGGAATATGATATAAAGGCACTGGTTGAAAATACAAACACAACATTTTTCGGGCAACAACCATAAAGTTTTGCAGTAACATTAGTGACCTGGAGGTCTAGGGGTAAGGTGTCGGATTTCTGTACTTGGGGTCTGGGGTTCAATCCTCGGTCCCGGCACAGATTTATCTGATTACCAAACCCTTCCTTCACCTCTGACAAGACATCTTAGACAAGACATCTTGTGAATGTGGGGAATGCCAGGCCTCCACCGTGGTTCGGATTCCACGTTAAACTGTAGGTCCTCTATTTACTCTCACAATCACCCTACCACTACACATTAGCGTGAGTGCGTATAAACCGAACGGGTAGTAAAAAATTGTGTCAATGAAAATGGTACTGTGGTTAATAAATTAATGTATACACCTTGTGGTATACAAACCTGTTCCCCTATATTCGTCCAGGGGGGTGGCGGGGATTTTAAATAGCGTCATAGGCACTTACTCGAATATTCCTAAATAATCAATGGCAGAAGGTAATGGGTGGAGGGGGTAGGGGGAAGCTGTCTGCATTATGAGATAATGGGGCCTTCTCTAGGGGAAACGCCCATCTGTAGCGAGGAGTATTTACCTGTCTCATTTCTACCAAGACGTGCCGGGTTTGGAACCAGAGTGGGTCAAAGGCGAACAAAATTATCGCAGCCATCCTAAATCTTTCAAACCGTTCAGTCAGTAGTAGGCCTACTTTGCAATCGCTTCGGTGGCCTTGTGGTCTAAGGCAGTGGTTTTCAACTTTTTTGTTCTTTTATGCCTACTTCTGAGAAGTGGATGCTGATCATCGCATCCCCCCTCCCTTACTCCCCGCAAAGCTAAATATAATAAGCAATCAGCGATAATAATCTTAAATTTCATGTTACATTTTAAATTCATATTTAATTATTTCGAGTTAAATCATTACTATGAATATATGTAAGTATTTGTTTATACAGTTTGATTAATTTCCTTCAAGACCTAATGAAATTATAAGTAACTTGCCCGTGGGGGCGGGGGGAAGGTAAATTAAAAATCAAGTCAAACAGTTTTACTAAAAAATACCAAGTACAAGAACAAATATAATTATCACTTATAAAAAAAAACGAATTTGTACACACTTCTGATCAATGGCTGCATTCTGCCAGATGGACAATAAATATTATTAACATACTCTTACATCCATAAAAACTTAGACACCCCCCTCCCCCTAAAAATTCCCCACCCCACTGAAAAACAAAAAACCGACCTTGGGGTGGTACCGTTAAAGTTTGGAAAAACTGGTTTAAGGCATCACGCTCATGTTAGACTGGCCTGTTCAAGACTGAAAGATCGGGGTTTAAATCTCGGTCGAGTCTACTGAGGGTGGGTTTTCCTAAATGGTTTCCCACTCTCCTTCCACGAAAATGCGGATAGATTGTCTCTAAAATGCTTCCTTCCTCATCCATAACCCATTAGAGTAATTATATGTGCGTATAACCCGAACAGGTACTTAGACGCGGTGATATAACAAACAATACACCACAGTGTAACCACGCAACGCAAGCTTTCAGAATAAACGAAGAGTACTTTTTTTTTAGCACAGCCTCTTACTATTTGTTCGGGTTATACGCATATGGACTAGTTACATTAATGGTTTAAGGATTAGGAAGGTTTATTTTAGATGAAGTGCACACTCATTTGGGTGGTAGGAGAGTGGAAACTCATCTAGGTAAAACCACCCTCAGTGCACCGTGATCGGGACTCTGATCTCCCCGTCTTCGACAGTCTAGTCTAACACGAGAGTGGCGCGTTAGACCACGCGGCCACCAAAGTGGGTTGGGTACGTGTTGAATATATCCCAATCTAGTAAATAAATGGCATCCTCTTAGTCGGTTGATTCACGCAGGGTGGTCAGCACCTACAGTAGGCCTTGAAGTCCCTGTCTCGTTAGGGGTGATAGCTTTTTACTGGCGATATGGTACACTCCCTTCCGATACACGTGTACACTCCAATTTTCATCTAAATCTACTTTCTGTGTTCATACGTCAGCTCATGTGATCTTCAACTGTCACTTTTGATAGATATTAAAAATACCTATGAAATAACAATAATAATATAGAAATACGCTTCGGTGGCTGCATGGTTTAAGGCGTCGCTTCATAATAGAGTAGACTGATGATGACGAAGATATTAGGTTTCAAATCTTGATTGGATGTATTGAGGGTGGTTCTCCCTAAATGGTTTTCCATTCTCTTTCTACGCAAATTCTGGTACACTTTCTCTAAATTCAACCATCCTCATCCCTATCTCATTAGCGTAATTAATACATAAGCGTGTAACCTGAACAGGTAGTAAGACGTGGTGCTAAGAATATATTATAATAATATATAAAAATGTTCCTTATTAATGTTAACAAAATAAAATATTTACCGTTTCTAAGAGTTTTTACCCGCCTCGGTGGCGTAGTTGGCTGACGCGCTTGTCGTGTTGAGCTCGACTGCTGAGGACGGGGAGATCGAGGTTCGAATCTCGGTCGGGTGAACTAGGGGTGGTTTTTCCTAAATGGTTTTCCACTTTCTCCACGCAAATGCGGGTTCACTTCCTCTAACTCAACCTTCCCAATTCCTAATCCATTAGAGTAATTAGTACTTAAAGCGTATAACCTGAACGGGTAGTAAGACGCGGTGCTAAATATTATTATTATTATCTAAGAGTTTCTTCTTACCAAATCCCCGTTATACCTAGTGACGAGTGAAATGAAAGTTAATATATTTAAAATATTCAGTATACTTTAAGTCGGAAATATTTCAGTGGGGAAGGGGGGGGGGTGTTTCAGATCATTGAATCGCGGTAGGAAGCGGGTGTATTTGTAAAGGCTTTGATTATAATAATGAAGTATCAACATGTCTGGTGTTAAGCAGACTCTATGTTAGTGACCAATTCAACCACCAAGAGCTGTAGTCGATACGAAAGTGTTAGAAGAGATCTGAAATCGCTGTAATTACCTTTTAATGATACTGTTTCTGGTGTTAATGTCCCCGAGATAGATTAAACTGAAGTGGAAACTATAAAACCTGAGATATCTTTAGTGCATTACTTCGGTTGAAATATTCTGGATCAAATTTAAAAATCAATTTTATATTTTACATAAGGTTAATTAATGTGTCTTGATTCCTAACTCGACGTACCAGTGGCGGCAAAACCTTATAATTTATTAAGGATTTACATAGTAGTTAAGTATCCACATCGGTGTTCACGTAGATAAAGATGTCAGTCTCGTATTAGCTAGTCCCCCAGTGGAAGGTTGGAGTTCGAATCCTGAAAAGGTAAAATACAGTAAAGAAATTTTCCCTCTTCCTAAAAGCAAGTCTGGGTACATTTATTATTAAAGATTATACCTTCCTCACCCCAATCCTGTTAATGTAAATACGCGGGTAGTCTTGACGGGTAGTAAGATGTGGAGCATGGGGAGAAGGGGTAGTTAAAAACCTGCATCGGTGGTCCCATGGTTTGAGACGTCAAAATCGCAATAGATTGGATGTGTGATAATATATTTTTTTCTATTCTGGCTGGGGGGCACAAGAGATTTTTGGAAAGGGGATTTCTAGCTGTAGTTTTTCCCACGTTCCCCCAATCGAATGAGTGCACTTCCTATAAAAATCCTTCTTGTTCCTTACCTTTGGATCGATCCGTTATTTGTTCATATATTGAACATAATAATAATAATTTATGTCTTCATCTTTGTCAACCAGACTGTACCAATGATGTGGTGCAATGAAGGGTGGGGGAGATAAGATAGCACCAAGCAAGGAAGGAATTAGAGAGGGTGGGTTGGGGGGTGCGGCCACCCTTGCACCCCTTTCATCCACCCCTCCAAACCACCCGCGCTGCAACCAATGACCCGCTAAGAAGATAGAGGTTCTTAAGAACAAGAATGGACCAGGTGCGTTTATGTTATATTGTGAACCATTTTTACTTCCTCCTGATCACCTCGACAACGAAACAAATTGAGGCGGGTCATTTGCACTTGAGATTAACAAATAAATTTTAAAATAAGAACCATTTATTTCAAAGGCTCCTTTACATTATTAAAGTTACTGGAACCTGGTCACCCAAAAAGGAATATAGTGAGCTCCGAATATCTCGTGATTACCAAGTCAACACACAACTATAGTCCAATTTTCATATAAAGGAGCCTTATCAGACATATAGAAAAAATGTTCGCGTCCTACTACCTGTCCAGGTTAAACACATAATTAGTCTAATGGGGTAGGGATTAGAAAGGAAGAATTTTAGAAGCAATCTACCCGCATTTGCATAGAATGAGAGTGGGAAACCGTTTAAGAAAAACTGTCCTCAGTATATCCGACCGGTATTCGAACCATAATAATCCCGTCATCAGCAAGCTTTCTAACACATAGATGACGCCTTAGACCATTCGGCCACTGAATTAGGTGTTAGAAAAGGTACCAGAACTATTTTCACGTGTTCATACTTCAATTCATGTAATCCTAAGTGGTCACTATTTATAGATATTATGAATAGTAATAAAATAACATCAATAATATAGTAAAATCTTGGCGGCAATTAAAATGTGTTTGCATTTTCTAAAAGACCTTTTCTAGAAAATTGTACTACGATAGATTTACTCTAACTTGGATTAATCGTCTGCAGCTAAACACCTCTGTGATCTTATCCATCGTATAAAACAAAACAAAATTAGTTAATATTAAATAAAATAATAGAAAAAAAATTGTTCGAAAAGAAATTTGATATAAGATATTTATTTTTATTTTTAAAAGATAAAAGCCTATCGTCAGTTTTCTTAAAGTAGGTACGTAATGATGTACTTTCTAAACAAATTAAATTTTAAATATGTTTTATTTATGAGTTAAGAAATTGTGAATAGAGTATTAATATTTTATATATTAACACCGCATATTACTATTTGTTCAGGTTAAACTAATACACTAATGAGTTAGGGATGAGGAAGGTTAAATTTAGAGGAAATGTACCCACATTTGCTTGGAAGAGAGTATAAAAGTATTTAGAGAGAAACCACCCTTAGTATACTGTTATACTGACAAGGAAATCGGGGCTCAAATCTCAATCGGGTGTGCTGAGGGTAGTTTTCCCTAAATTGTTTCCAATGCAAATGCGGGTACACTTCCTAAAAATTTAACCTATTTCATCCCTAACTTACTAGCGTAATTATTATAGGTGTGTATGATCTGAACAAGAGTAAGACACAGTGCTTTTATTATTTATTTATTTATTTAATTATCAACTCATCTTACTACCCGTTCGGTTTATACGCTTAAATACTAATTACGCTAATGGGTTAGGAATTAGGAAGGTTCAATTTAGAGGAAGTGAACCCTCATTTGGATGGGGGAGAGTGGAAAACCATTTAGGAAAACCACCCCCAGTTCACCCTACCGAGATTCAAACCTCGATCTCCCCGTCCTTGGCAGTCTTGCTCAGCACGAGACTAGCGCGTTAGCTAACTACACCATCGAGGCGGCTATAAGACGCGGTGCTAAAAAAAAACCTCTACATCTTATATGGAGTTAGCCGGTTGTGTCTCAGAGGCCGGCAAGGTATAAACGCTGAAGACGAAGTTTCGACGGCAGCCCAGAGGGGCGCACGCGGGTCGCGGTGTAAAATGAAAGAGTGTTAGGAATCCAACGACAGCCTTCCAAACCAAATTCGATTCTAGCTTTAAATTTAGAACCGAAGAAGAAAATACCATCAAAACATTTCAAGAAGCAGAGGAAAAAAAATAGATATATTTGGTAAAACTTGAGGCTACAATTCCAATTTATGAGAAATGGGGGTGAAAGAAGGGTCAAAAAAAAGCATGAAGAAAAGAAAGAAATATCAATCACAGCTATGAAATTGTATCATGTCTGGAAGAGTCGTTTGAGTTAACGGTCGTATCACACACATTTTATTTTCAACTGTTGCGATGGATAAATAAATATCCATAAACTTTGCTACGTAGGAGAAAGGAGGGGGTATTATAGCGGGAGAAAATAATATTGATTGCAAGCTTGACATTCTGTAGAATATTTTTGGAAAATTACTTTATTTTATTAGAACGATTTGAGTCCACGCCAAGCGATCGCCAATGTGTTATTATTATTATTATTATTATTACTATTATTATTATTATTATTATTATTACTATTATTATTATATTTCCGTGAGGATCTGCCTGTTCAGCTTTCGCGTGTACGCATTTTGTTGACTGGTACCAAGACGGCCACTGACCTACAAGCCATTAACAAAGTCGTTAAAAAGAAATTTCTATTATTCATCCGTTTTTCTCCTGAAGTTTCTTCTCTGTATATTAAGTCTTATTTAATAAAAGAACTTAATCTTAAATATCTCGTTTGTTCAAAATTGAAAACAACATTTAGTTCATATTCCTCCTTCCATATTTTTGTTGAGGAAAATTATTTTACCCTGATAAACAACGGCGATATTTGGCTGTCTGGCTGTCTCATTGCACCCTTCTACGGGAGGTTGCTGCCAGAGCAGACAGTGAGGAGTCCCCCTGTGTGTCTGCCCCTGCGAAAACCACTGATACTTCTGACCATGACTAACAAGAGGATACATGTGTAACCCTAATAGTGAACGTTGTTGTAGGCCTGGAAGATACCACCAAATCCAATTCCTAGTGAATACTAGTTATATTATACTATATTATTAAAATGTTCGTGGTCTTAGAACTAGAACTAGGGAATTATTTACGAATGTTTGTTTGAACGAATTCTCTATTATTTGTTTGGTTGAAACTCGGATCTCTGGTGAGTATGTTAATGATATTTACTTTCCCCCTAACTACAATGTGTATAGGTCTGATAGGATATATGATGAAGCTACTGTCTCAAGGGGTGGTGGTGTTATTATTTATATTAGTGATTCTATCAATTTTATGATGTGTTCAGAAGAACTGATCTAGAGAATAACATGGAATGTGTCTGGATTGAAATCCCAAACTTTGATAACCAAAAAACTGTTGATTGGGAACATATATCTTGCTTCTCAAACAACAAATGAAATTGTTAGTAATTACTTTATTTTTCTTGAAGGTGCGTTCGCTAACTACCCCTTTCGTATGTTACTCTTGGGTGATTTCATCTGCCCCAAAATAGACTGGAAATATCTTCATGCCCAAAATATCTCTCATTTCTACATTAGATTAAAAACCACTCAGCTTCTTGTATCGACTAATATAATAGGATTAGAACAAATTTTACGAAACTTATAATAATGATGATAACCTCCTAGACCTTGTTTTTGCTAATTTTCATCCACCTTTGGTAGCTCATAGCTTTCAATCACTAGTAAACATTGACTTAGCTCATCCACCCTTATATGTACGTATCCATTGCAACTAAAAATAATGCTACCTCCAACACATATATTGATTATGCACGTGGTGATTACTTCAATCGTTACAATGACATGGCCACTGCTGATTGGTCTTGTGTTTATTCAACTACTGATGTTAACTTGGCCACAGATAATTTCACCAAATTAGTCCAAAGGAAAATAAAAATACATATTCCTCAAACCATTATTCAAAATTCATCAAAATATCCTATTTGGTTTTCTTCAACGCTTAAATACTCTATCAAGAAAAAAAAATATTTAAAAAAATTCCAACAAATATTATTATTATTAAGGTTTAGAGGCCCATCGACACATTGAGGTCATTAGGGCTCCAACAAATAAATAATAGTGGTTTCTTTTCCCGTTTTTCACACTTTCGTAGATTAGTTAAAACAACTTTAACTATAGATAGAGCCGTTTGGATGAACTCAATAGAAAATAGTATCAAAAGCCAACCCAAGGTTTTTTGGAAATTTGTTAGCACTAATTGTGTGTATAAAGTACCACCGTCAAACTTAGAAATTAATGAAAATATTATACCGGATGCATTATTAATGGCAAATGAGTTTGGGAGCTACTTTTATTCCGTCTATAATTCAGCCTTACCTGTCTTACCCTGCCCCTTTATTGAAACGAGCGCGCCCTTGTATCCATGCCACATTACACCCTTAGATGATATTAATGCTATAAAGAAATTGAGTTCTTCTAGATGTGCCGGGACAGATGGAATTTCAAGTTTTATTGTTAAAAGGCTGTGCTAGCATTTTCAGCCCTTTGTTAGCTTATATCTTTAACATTAGCCTTTCAAATGAAACTTTTCCTCTTACATGGAAACAATCTGTTGTCATACCTAGCTATAAAAAAGGGGCAAAAACAAATGTTTGTAATTGTAGACCAATTTCTCTCTTAAATACTTTCTCTAAAGTATTCGAGAGATCTTCTTAAAAATTATTCCATATAAAACCGTAAAATTTCACAAACTTTCCATTGGTATGAAGTAAAGTCAATCATCTTTAATAGAAATCAGACTTGAAGATGGTGAAAAATCACCGAAACATGTCGTCATAGAAGAAAAACTAAAACTTACATAAAATAAGGAGAAGGGAATAAAAATAATAAACAATAAAATATAACCTTACTATCAACAAATAATTATATTATTCTCAAATTGGGGAAAAGTCAAAAATAATACTTTAAATCAAGGCCACATAAATCACCGAATTGCGTTCAATGTCAATCGGTATTTTTCAAATCAAATTGGTAGAAGCAGCATTTTGTCCCGATCCGCCCCACCCCGTCCTTTCCTCCCCAAAATGTCGGCTCTGTCACCTATTGTGAAGGTTCGTTTCATCCCGACCCAACAATTTGTAAAAGCTGTGAGTATGAAAGCGACAAGCGAGGGTTCGCGTAAGGGATGCACAATCTTGGTCACGTTAAGGGGCCGTTAAAGGGAAGGAGAGCTAAGGGTCAGAATTTTTTCTACAGTTTTTATAACACAATACATTTTTAAGACCCTTAAAATATATTTCAATACACTACAATAGTTTTCATAGGGTGAACCTTATCTGACAGCTAGAAAAACTACTAGAAAAATGTTCATCATTCATACGTCAAGTCATGTGATCTGCATCTGTTATTTTCGATATATTTTATTTTTATTTTATTTTGTATTTATTTAGCATCGCGTCTTACTACCCGTTCGGGTTATATACTTAAGTACTAATTATACTAATGGATTATGCATTGGGAGGTTGAATTTATAGGAAGTGAACCCGCATTTGCGTGTAGGTAAAGTGGCAAACCATCCCAGTTCACTCAAATGAGATTCGAACCTTGATCTCCCCGTCCTCGGCAGTCTAGGTCAACACGACTAGCGCGTTAACTTATGAAATAGCACTAATAATATAATAAAATGTTATAAATGTAAAACGCAACCGGCCCCATGTTGTAGTGGTCACTATACCTAGCTACGAGCCTAAGAGTCTCTGATTCGATTCCCGGCACCCTCATACTCACTATCACCATCACCTCATCTCATCGGGACATGGACAAAGCCTTCACGGAAAGGATGTACGATTAGTACATTCGGGCATCCCCTGGGTAACGGTGCATTAGTACTGACTAATCTTTTCACAAACTAGGTTAAGAGTTATGTAGCCTAGACCCACAATTAATGTTTAACGCAAACATTTAAGTGTTAGTATTTTATAATAGGTTCTTCCTGCAAAAAAATCCTATACAGTCACGTTTAGTAATTTTCTGCATATTCTAGAGAGTTTTCTTAACAGTTGTTAAATACTTTTCACAAGCTTGAGGGGGTAAAAAAAAGTATTTTTTTTCTCTTCGTTTAAACGTAACTGTTCGAATTAAAGAGCTTAACTCTAGTTCCCTTCCACCTCACCTTACTTAAGTCATGTAGGGCTATAAGCAAGTCTCACCCCACGGATGAAGTGTGGCTTCAAAATATTTTTTTTAAATACAACTTATTCTAAAATTAAAATTAAATCGTTTCACCGACCCCAATTTCACCACCAATACTACAGCTCAAAATAAGGCACACTATCCGTGCCTCCATCTCTGACGTATTTGGATTCTATTTCTATATCATTTCTGCTAAATTTTATAATTAAAATAAAGGAACCTCCTTCAAATTTCTGTCAAAATAACATTTTCCATGCCCCTGTTATACACAGCCCAGTTTTTGAGAATGAGGAAGAGGGGAGAAGGGGTTTATAAACCCCCACCCGCTCCCTTAACAAAACCTTAGCATCACAAGCCCACTCGAGTAGCCGAGCGTGCCTCCAGCGCGACTAGTGTCAAGATGTGTCACTAAGACTCTCCACTAAATCCCTTCCTCCCCTTCTACTTTTTGATTGACGTTAATGAGAACATGTAATCCACGATCAACAGTGGATTCCCTTCCTCTAGAACGGAGTATTGGATAACTCCTCAAGTTTCTTTCTCTCTTGTCACTTGCAACATTTCACGCTTTAACATTCTACTTCTTTCAAGTTCCTTCCATTTGCTTCTACAACCCAATTTTCATCGGAAGAACCTTATCTGACAGTTACAAAAAATTACAACATTTACTTTCACGTATCTATGTGTCAAGTCATGAGATCTACAGCGATCACGTTTGCTCTGGCTATCATCAACATATAAGAACATTAATAATATAGTAAAATTTTATCAACAGGGTCGAGATTTTAATTACATGTAATTTTGTTGTTGTTGGTCACATACTTATAAGTAAATAGACTATTATCATCATCCCCTTGTTGTAGAAATGTATATTTTATAGGTATTTTTTTTAGGAATTTTTTTAATCCATTTTAGGAGTTTAGGAGTCATTTTAAGGCATTTATGTTGAATAAGTTTATTTTTAAATACTATCGATCTACACTAATATTATAAAGAGGAAAGATTTGTTTTTTTGTTTGTAATGGATAAACTCAAAAACTACTGGACCGATTTCTTTCACCAATATAAAGCTACATTATCAGCGAGTAACATAGGCTATATTTTATTTTGAAAATAATACGGGGGGATGAAGGGGGAAGAGTCTAGTATTTTATAAATGCATGAATGCTCAAAGATACATTTTTTCGTCACTCAGTTGTCGGAATAAGTACAGTACATGATGTAGTCAATGAACTTTATATCCTCTTTGCTTGTTTGGTTGTAAGAGACACATTTCTGGTGAGACTGTAACTAAGCTAGAGAGGGTTGCGTTGTAAGGGGACAGCTATTATTACTGAAGCACTTATTTGTAAACCATTATTATATTTAGTAGAATGCAAGACTTTAGTTATTCAAGGCTTTTAATTGCATATATATTTTTTTAGTTTTCATTTGTATACTATGTTTGGTTTAGTCGTGTACACTCATTTAAGAGTTTTTGTGTACATATTTAGGTAAATTTTGTAAATTTGAAGTCATTTTTTTAGAATATTTAGGTCATTTTAGAGTGTGTTTATCCAAATCATCTATACCCGTGTCCTGCTTATAGCTTATTATCTTACAGAGCTATTGTGCTAAGGGTGGTCTAGGAATAGAGACGTGGTATGGGGTTGAGAAGGTGCAGTCATGTTGGTGGTTTAAGGGGGGAAATGAAGGGCAAGGAGAAGAAATGGGGAGAAGGGAAGGATGAAAAACCTGCGTGAAACTCCCCAGACGCCGGGCTTTTACCAACTTATAGTCGCTAATAACAAAGTTATATAAGAGGGGGAAGGGGAACAATTGACAACATACTGAATCAAGGTCTCCAACGATGCGTAAAGAAGGACAGGGTAAGAAAAAAAAAATTATCATGATAGTTTTTCCTTTCTTTGGAAAAAAAATATATATTTTTTGAAAAGACGGAAATCCAGAGCATGTCAGTTACAGGTTTACTTCTCACACATGGAATGAAAAACAGTTATAACCCAAATGTCATAAAAACAAGATTTTAGATTATATTTTTACAACAAAAGTTGAACATGTTTTTATATAATTTTTGTTATTTTACAGATATATATAGTTTATCAAGAATCATAGAAACAGTTCCCATGACTTGACGTACGAATACATTAAAGTAGATCTACTGTAATAATTGTCCTAGTCTCCTAGCTTTCATTTTTTTTTAGCACAGCGTCTTAATTCTTACTACCCGTTCGGGCTGTACGCATATGTATTAATTACTTTAATGTTAACTATATAGAAGGTAGAATTAAGACGAAGTGTAGCTGAATTTGCGCGGAAGGAGATTGGAAAGTAATTTAAGATAAGCCACCCTCAATACATCCGACCGGAATTTGAAACCCAATCTCCTCGTCATCGGCAGTCCAGTCTATTGCGAAAGTGACGTATTAGACCATGCGGCTGACGAAACAGGCGAGCTTATTTTAAAATGCTATTTACTATTACTTTTAACACTATGGTGTACACCAAATATTACTACCCATCAAAGCTAACCACATATTTACACTAATGAGATAGGGGTGAGTAAAGGGCGAATTTTATCAGAAATGTATCCGAATTTTCGGGGAGGGAAAGTGGCAAAATCCTTTAGGGAAAAACATCAAATTTAGTACACCCAGCCGGGATTCGAAACCAAACTCTTCAAACCTTGACATTTAGGCCTAGATCACGTGCCTACCGATACTTGTAGCTATATAATTTATCGACTGTTAGCCACAGATAAAAAAAATAAGTCAGTTCTGTCCATCCATCCCCCACGCAAGTGTACACGTCTTCCCAGCTGACAGCTGACAGACGCCGGCGTCGTCTTCATTGCTAGGGTGATAACTCACGAAGTAGAGGGTCAGGAATATCCCGACCAGTAAACAGAGTCATCTTAGACCATACCTCGTTAACAACTTATTCCGAACGGCCCGGTTCGATCCCAGGTGGCGCACGAGACAATCTTCGTAGCTGAAAGGTAAGGAAAATCAACCACATGATATTATGGTTCGGTCCCAGATAGAGTACAGAAATGTCTTTGCGGCTGAGTGGTTGGCGAATAAATCATATCCCAAGTTTATATCCCGGATATTGTATATAGGCATAAATATAGATTAAAGGAGAGGCATAGAAGAATCAGAGTTTACAGCCTTAATCCTAACAAATCTTTATAATCTACAAATGAATCAATAAAACAAATAATCAAATGCAGTTGCCTTTACCTTTTAAGTTGAACTGGAAATTTCAGAATAATTTATATGTATTTATAAAATGGAATGCAAATTAAGTCGTATTCCAAACTACTCAGCTAATGTTGAGAAATGCAACCAAATTAATAACTAATCCCTAGAAACTGTTTTCAGAGACCATGTTTCAGAGCCCGAAGCAGTTTGGTTAGCCACATTGCCGCTAGAGTGCAGTGGTGTATATTCGTGCGCGCGCACATAACTCCCCACCACGCGGTTCCGGTATAGGCCTTTGCTCGCATGCATTTCTCATAACTAAGTTACTAGCTGGTTCTACAGAGCCAGCATATCACTACCATACTCCCCCTCCCCTTCGCCAGCCATTCATTCCATAGCCAGGTACATTAAGATTAACAAGTTTATACCACCTAATCCATAATTCCGTTGCTAGGTACAGAAGTACCAGCAAGTTTGTGGCCCCGAACCCTTCATTGGATGGCTAGGTTCAGTAAGACCAACAGATTTACACCCCTAAAACCTTTATTCGACGTCGAGGTATAGTAATACTAACCAGTGTATAGCTCTAGAGCCTTTATTTAGCATCGAGGTACCGTAACATAAACAGGTGTTTTCTTCGCAAACCTTTTTAAGTATCTGGAATAATATTCCAGATTCTAAAGAATGTGTCTGACTTATTTAAAAGACAATCTATTAATCCCTTTTCCTTGGGTTTGATGATTAAAGTCAATGAGGAAAGAAATAATGTTTAAAAACCTAGTAATTTAAAAAAAAATAAGATTTAGTGTTTTAATAATTGCTATTAATTGAAAATATAGGCTGATAAATGTATTCTGATGTTTAATTCTCAAAAAACCAGTTGTACCCACTAAGCATCCCACGATACTCATAGGTTTTGTTAATTTATAATTATATATTTTTATTTTTAGCACCGCGTCTTACTACCCGTTCGGGTTATACGCTTTAAGTACTAATTACTCTAAAGGACTAAGAATTTGGAAGTTTGAAATAGAGGAAGTGAACCCGCAATTGCGTGGAGGTAGAGTGGAAAACCATTTAGGAAAAACCACCCCCAGTTCACCCGACCGAGATTCGAACCTCGATCTCCCCATCCTCAGCGGTTGAGCTCAACACGACAAGCGCGTTAGCCAACTACGCCACCGAGGCGGGTTTTCGTCAATTATTTTATATGGAATTTGTAGATAGTAAATATGTTTTTACTTTGATTTTAATACGCCCCTACCCCCATACTTAAACCGTAGCTGCGCCTATTGCTGGATTGGGTTGCCGCCAACTTGTGGCTCAGTATGATAAGATAATGGCTTTACGAAATTTCTAGTGAAGTCCACTTATCTAAAATAACGTGGATAGGATACAAATCTACAGCAATAAATCACTTTCAAACCCCAATCCATCCGATCGATGGCGATATTAAATATAATGTGATATTTTAACGTCTTAAATAAAGTGACCCCCGGTATGACCCTTTTCCCAATTTGTAAAAGTGGTATGAAAGGGAGCGTTATTCAAGGGCAACAATTTTGTAGTTTTTATAGCAAGAAAAAAGTTTTGGACAAAAATAAATAAAATATTGCTCCTGTAGATACGTTTAGTTTAATTTTCTACGTATAGTCACCTTAATAGTTTTTGAATATCTGTCCTGAGAATCCTGACATTCGAACCAGTCTTTTTCTTTTTACTAAAAAGAACTCTAATCAAATTGCGTGATGTCTACGAGAAATATTCAAGAACTGTTGGGGTCACCATATGTAGAAAATTAAACTACACTTATTTAATGAAGAAATATTTTATTTATTTTAGACGTAAAACTTTTCTTGATATAATTTTTTTTTTTAATTTTAACTCGCGTCCCCTACCATTCCAACTTAAAACGAAGTTAAAAAGAAGTTGTCATCAAAACTTGTTGCAGTGTCTACACTTGTCGGTAGTTGAAGGCTAGTTCTCCCTCCCTCCGGGCTCAGAGCTGCCCTTAACAATAATTCATGCCGAATCCACCGCTGCTCTCGTGTATAAAATATTCCTGCAAGCGGTCGAGCCGAGAACCAGACCCCCCACCCCCAACCATCCGACCTACCACTCCTAGCCACGACATCGAATCAATCCCCTGCCAGGAGGGCCCTAAGTTTTGATTCCCCCTTTCCTCTCAAAATAACCCCTTTCACTCCCCCCCCCCCTTTACACCAACCTCATACTCGTGAGGCCTTGAAAAAAAATTTAGTTGCTTTTTTGGTTTTATTACTGAGGATTTTGGGATCGTAAAAAGATCCAAACCACCTGAGAGCCCCAATTTCATGTCGGCCGCAATACAGGATCGCGGGTAGGGGGTAAGGGAAGTACCCACACACACACACACACACACACATATACTATATGTACTCGGCGCTACTTTATTTATCTACTTTAGATATTGACCGATCACTTTTCCAAACATAGACACACGACTTACACACTATGATTTAAACATTAATTGGTAGATTTTAGAAAATATCTTATAGATATGTTTTGTGAGGAGAGTATGATTAATATTATTTTGATAAGAAATGACCATCTAGATTAAATTTTTAATACATATTTGTTTAGTTAATTTTATTACATTATTTTCTTCATCTTAAGCATTCATAAAGAGTATATTTTGATAAATTATGTATAGTTCTGTGACACCTGTTGATAAATAAATTAACAGCATTAATCCTAATACTTAATGGATATACATTTAAAACATTTGATGTATAATATTAAAATAAATAAATAAAGTTAATTAAAGTTAATGATATTACAAAAATAGTCTTTGAAAATTTTTCAATTTGGGAGATGGATTGATTAAAAATTATTATTAAATATTGATATGTTAATTTCTTCTCTTTAAATTGGTCTCTTTATCGTTATTTTCGTGGTAGATGTTTATCTGCTATATACGAGGTACGACGATGGACCTATCTATATTAATAAAATGAAGAGTTTGTCTTTCGTGAGCATTGCCTGATATCTACAGGACGTAGAGGACTAGTATTTTGAAATTATTATCCCCTGTGACCTGGGTACGAACATGTGCACCTTAAAGATAGAATTTTAAATCTTTGATTAGATTTTTTTAAATTTATTAAAAAACTAGGTCGGAAGATATAAAATAAAGAGTGTTTTCTGCCTGTTTTATGCAAAGAAAAGCTTTGTCTAGGGTAGCCACGCAATGCATTGCATGGTTACTCCGGGCAACGCCGGGTACTTATGCTAGTATTATTTAAAAATTAGTTATATTTTATTTAGTATAATATAAGCCTATGTATAAACATAGAAAACTGAATATCACTAATTTTTATTTAATCTAATTTAATAATAATGTAATCATATATATAGTTTGGCACCACGTCTTATTACCCGTTCGGGTTATTTAAATATTTAAAATAATGGAGTCAGGAAAAGGAGGGTAGAGTTCTATAGACAATGTGCCAACATGTGCGTGTAGGGAGAGGGGAAAAACGCCTTCTGGGATTCCAACCCTGATATCCTCATCATCTGCAATTCAGTATAACACGAGAGTGACGCATTAGACCATGAGACCACCGATGTGGCTATTAAATAAGCTGTCTATTCAAAGCAAAATGTACGTTAGATACTTTAATATAATAAAAGTCAATGACATTCACTACTTACACCCATATAGCGCGAATAAAAAATAATATAAAAACCCCTTCATAAAAAGTAGATAGTGTGCGCATTATAAAGGTTCATGGTTTCAGCCATTTTTTTTAATGAGACGCAACCATTCAATTGTCGGGTACGGGCCCTCCCATCTCTTTCTTCCCCTACCCTACCTCATGTCCCCCTTCGTCAACACGTCATGTGGTCAGCGCACCGCAACGCACGTATATCGGGTTGCATTTGGGGGAAACAAACACCAATGTTTGAATAACATCCACGAAAATTAACCGCATGCAAAAACAAGGAACTGACCATACGGACAGCCTTTGTCCATGCCATACAAAATATAAAAACAAATAATGATGGAAACTATTTATTTGCCGCTAGATATTTGTTGAATAAACAGGTCGAGTTAGTGGTTTGAAAATGATTGCTTTAATCTAAAGGAATGATGGAAAATATGCCTGAAAAAAAACAAATAATAATTCTTAAATTTAAAATATAAGAACGATTCAATGTTCAGATAATACCCTGGATTTATAATTGTTCTACCAAAATAATGACAATACACAGGGTTTACACCATGAAAATCTATTTGACTTGAACTGTGTGTGCTTAAAATGTTGGCGTCTCATGGTAGAATGAATTTTAAACAAACATGAAACTTATTTTGCAGTTAGTCAACATAGATATTGTCAAAAAATTGTATACGCTTATGAAAAACATGAATAGCACATTTAAACTGACTATGGCTTGACATGTATAGTAGGATTCTAGTAGGAAGAAACTAAGTCCGGGCAAAGATAGGTGTGCCCCTGACCTTACGTGGGTTGTTTTTTTGTTTTACAGAGCGGAGCTTATAGGAGTATTTCAAACAATTGAGTTCAAGTTAGAAGAGTTTTTATATTACCCCTGACACTGGGCTTAAGGTGAGGTGCTAGTGAGCGCAAGTTTAGTGCATTAATTTTGTAGTTTTTATAGCATAAACATTTTTTGACCAAAATAAATAAAATATTTCTTTTATAGAAACATCGAGTTTAGTTTTCTGCACATACTTATCTCAACAGTTCTTTAATATCCGTTATGAGCATAGAGGAATTTGGTGACAAACTTGTATATAAAATGAAAAGGTTGTCATTAAATTCCAGGACACCTTTGAAAGGTAGTCAATAACTGTAGAGATTAACAGGTGCAGAAACTCTAGGTTTCTATAAAATAAATATTTCATTTATTTTATCCAAAAAATATTTTTGCTATAATAACTGCAAAATTAATGCACTAAACTTGCACTCACTAGCACCCTACCTTAAAAACTATAAAATGAGCTATTTCTTACCATTCCTCGACTTGCCCAACTATCACAAATTCAAACTGGATAATACAATATTTACGGAATTATATATTATATAGATTGGTGCATGTCTTAACTTAAATTTATCAGGGGCTATCAGTAAACCAAGTAAAGCTGTTAAGGGGGAGGGCGTTCTAAATTTACATGGTGTAACATGAAGGGAGGGTAGAGGCATACCAGTGTTTCGAATAACTTCTGATTTTGAGGTGTATTAAATATGAGTCCCTCTTTTAGTGTAATAAAAACTTTCCTATGAAATAATGACATTCACTCTTGATGTGAAAAGTTACATAACACAGGTTGGCGAGGGAGGGAGGGGCAATCTAAATGTTTACTTAGTGTGGGCATGAGGGGCAGGATTGTAAAAAAAAATATAAGAAAAAGCCTTTAGTGTTTTATGGATGACCCCTTACTGTTTATTTAATACAACATGTTCTTACAATCGAAATATTTGAAGAATCTAGTTATATTATTATTATTATTAGCACCGCGTATTACTGCCCGTTCGGGTTATACGCACTTACGCTAATGTGTAATGGGTAGGGTGATTGCGAGATGAAATGAAGGACCTACAGTTTAACGTGGAATCCAAACCACGGTGGAGGCCTGGCATTCCCCACATTCACAAGATGTCTTGTCAGAGGTGAAGGAAGGGTTTGGTAATCAGATAAATCTATGCCGGGACCGAGGATCGAACCTCGGACCCCCAGTACAGAAGTCTGACACCTAACCCCTAGACCACCAGGTCACCCATCTAGTTATAATTTACTTCTTTTGAACTTTTTTGTTAATGTATCGAATAAACTTCATCTAGTATTCATTTTTCCATCTAGATCCGTGAATGTGCCGGTAGTTCTTGAAAATACTTGAGAGCGCCTGCAACTTTAAAATCTTGTCAACTTGACTCATTCTAATGTAACGGGAAGTCTATCTAAAGGTAGGAAAGGGGGACATCTTGTAAATAGTTCTGAATGTTCACGGGGAGATTTTCAAGTACCTATCATCCGCCCCTGAGACTTACATTGGTGTTGGGTACGTGTGCATGCATGATTCTAGAGCAGTGTGTCTCAAAGTATGGTTCTTGGACCTTGTGGTCTGCAGAATACCAGGATGTTTAGTAATAATAATGAATTTAAAAATGTTGATAACATGCAACATAAGAAATTTTAAATAAAAAATAATAATTCAAAATATGAATACTACGCTGTATTTATTTTCTCAGAAGACTCGGTTTATGTGGAAAAGAAAGTTTGTAAAAAGTCAACAAAATTTGAACAAATATTTATGGAAAAAAGTTATTAGACTTAGAATTTTTAAAATAGCCAGAAAACAATTATTACTTATTAATTAAACGTTCTTATATGATACTATGTTTAATTAAATTTTATAAAGTAATTTGTGTCTTGTAATTATTGTACTATTAAATGCTGGTAGCTAAATTAGAATTTCCTAGAAATAGAGTTTACACTGTATAAGTTTCAAATATTCTCCGACCTTCCCCCACCTCGACTCCCTAATTCTTCGGCACCCTGGGTGTTTCTCAGTGAGAATATATTCTATTTGCTGGTCTTCCATTACAAAAACTCTGAGAAATATTTTATATAAGTACAGTACATGCTCATACGAAATAATAACTAAATAAATTATGGGGAATGTATTTAAGTTAATTAAGTATTTTTATATATTTTTATTCCCACGTTTTACTGCCCGCTCGGGAAATACACATATATTAATTACACTAATGTGCTATATATTAGTAAGGTTGAATTTAGATTAAGTGTACCCACATTTTCATGGTGGGAGAGTGTAAAATCGTTTGGAAAATTCTTTAGTACACCCGGCTGAGATTCTAGCCCCTCTGCTCACCACCATCGGCAATTCAAACCAGACGAGTTTGACGCCTTAGCATGCGTGCCCACCGATGAGGATATTTTTATAGAGTTGAGTTTGTTTCTAATTTGTGTGGCGATATACCAATTTGGTTCAGTAGATAGAGATTAAAAACCCTTTATAAAAACCGTTGCATGTCTACCTAATGAACTAAGAGTCCCGGGTTCAATTCTCGGCATGGCCGATCAATATAACATTAGTTAATAGTAGGTTTGTAGTTGGCTAACGCTCTTTTCGTGTTGAAGCTCGACTGCTGAGGACGGGGAGATCGAGGTTCGAATCTCGGTCGGGTGAACTGGGGGTGGTTTTTCCTAAATGGTTTTCCACTCTCCCTCCACGCAAATGCGGGTTCACTTCCTCTAATTCAACCTTCCCAATTCCTAATCCATTAGAGTAATTAGTACTTAAAGCGTATAACCCGAACGGGTAGTAAGACGCGGTGCTAAATATTA
>CABFOV010001446.1:104521-117750 GCA_902141375.1 Timema poppense
CTTGTGAATGTGAGGAATGCCAGGCCTCCACCGTGGTTCGGATTCCACGTTAAACTGTAGGTCCTTCATTTCATTTCACAATCACCCTACCATTACACATTAGCGTAAGGGCGTATAACCCGAACGGGTAGTAAGACGCGGTGCTAATAATAATAATAATAATAATAATAATAATAATAATAATAATAATAATAATAAGTTAGTTTATAAGTCGTGCTCTGATATAACCAGTCGGTTCTTAAAGAGCACATTCAATTCCCCAAATGAAATAAACAGTATATATATTTTAAGATAAGGACGATAAAATAAAATATCGATTGAAATCGTTAACTATTTGTAGATTTTCTTGGAAATCTCTTTCAAGTTTTGATTCATGTACCAAAAAAACAACTTGTGATCTAGTATTTTGATACCACTCAATTTCGTGTTGTTTGACGTCCATAGGTTTTGGTTTTTCGGTTTCGCCTTTACGAGAAAGATCATATTGAAATCACAACCGTGAAATAAACATTTGATGAACACCAGCTTTTGACGGCAACACGCAAACCTCGCCCATAACAGACAAGAACACCTTATGTGCCCTTTTAGTAGGCCAAGACAGGTTGACCAAGAATTGTTTATACAATAGGATCCGCGGGTCTACATTGCTACTACGTGTTATTTATATTTAGCACCGCGTCTTACTACCCGTTCGGGTTATACGCTTTAAGTACTAATTACTCTAATGGATTAGGAATTGAGGATTAGGAATTGGGAAGGTTGAATTAGAGGAAGTGAACCCGCATTTTCGTGGAGGGAGAGTGGAAAACCATTTTGGAAAAAAACACCCCTAGTTCACCCGGCCGAGATTCGAACCTCGATCTCCCCATCCTCAGTAGTCGAGCCCAACACAAGCGCGTTAGCCAACTACGCCACCGAGCCGGGTTACTACATGAAGTTAAACATATATAGGCCTACCATACACACATAAAATAAATAAATGGAGAACCAATTTTATTTGAGATTACTTTCTATTTTACACAGTTAATTTAATGTTATAATATATATATATATATATATATGAATAAATATACCGGAAGAATTTTAACTTATGTTAGAAAAGCTAGGAGAATATTCCTTATTAAAAACTAGAAAGAAATTGTTTATAAAGTTTTGCTCTGAGCTCATTATAAAGGGAGCAATGATCCGTTAAAAATCAAATACTTTCACCCCGCCACGCAGCCACCAAGGGCCTGTTCAATGGCCAGAACGCTTGCCAGACCTAAATCCCCTAGATTTATTTCTGCGGGGCCACATCAAAAGTGCCGTGTATAGTACACCCGTGGAACGCTAACCCGACTCCCGAATTGTCACAGCGTGGAACAGTATCCTAAACTCAGCAGGCATGTTTCAAAGAGTGCGACAGTTGAGACTTCGGCGATGTCGGTGCTGTCTGGATGTTGGCGGCCGGCAATTTGTGATAAGACACGAATGTTCGCACAAGGGCTGTTGTAGGGTTACCTACTGTACATTGAGTAAATAAAGAACATACTTATCTTCAGTTACTGTTCTCCTACTCATTGGTTACATTGTTATAACATTGTTGTTTAGTAAGTACATGATTTTCAACGGCTCATTGCTCTCTTAATGACTTCAGAGCAAAACTTTATTAATATTTTCTTCCTAGTTTTTAATAAGGAATATACTCCTAACTTCTGTAACATAAGTTAAAACTCACCCTATGTAGATATATAAAAAAATAGATGAATGGATAATTATAAAATGTTTCCCATTTATAAAGATCGAAATATCATAAATTGTCAAGTTTCTTAATTACAGTTTATATATGAGCAGCTTTGTGGTCAAGAAGTCATAGCTCCTAGCTACAGTTCAAGAGATCCTGGGTTCGATCTCTGGCACTTCCAGAGTTTTCTGAGACACAGTGTGTCTGGATCGGGGTTTTGAATAAAGAAGTGGCTGCGGTCTATGAATGGCCAGAGGGTCCGTTGTTCTGGCTATATGGCACCCTCTATCCGCAAATGTTGGCCCTATCTTCACCAACTTGCGGCGGCCGCTCGGACGATATGTCTCGCTTGCGGGATGATGCCATATATATGTATAGATATGAAATAATTCCCACTTATAAAAATATTAAAAGCCTTTACTGTCAAGTAAAGGTTTATTATTTCAGTATTTCTTCCTTATAGCATTTATTTTAGATTAATTATTAAATGTGTTAGACGAATGTGTGAAAAAGAGAAACATTAAGAATTTTAAAAATAAAAGAGAAAGTGTTCTCGATGTATGGATATTGTTGAAGCAAAGGTAGTATGCAAGGATAGGGAAGTGTGGAGAATTAATGAGGATGGATAAAGAACGGATTGTTGTTTTTTGAGCTAACTCACAAACGAACGGCGTGATTAGGTATATATATGTATGTACGTATGTATGTATGTATGTGTGTATGTGTGTATGTGTGTATGTATGTGTGTATGTATGTATGTATGTATGTATGTATGTATGTATATATGTACGTACGTATGTATGTATGTATGTGTATATGAGTGTATGTATGTATGCTGTATGTATGTGTGTATGTATGTGTGTATGTGTATGTATGTATGTGTGTATGTGTGTATGTGTATGTATGTATGTGTGTATGTATGTATGTATGTATGTGTATGTATGTATGTATGTATGTATGTATGTATGTATGATATGTATGTATGTATGTATGTGTGTGTGTATGTGTATGTATGTATGTATGTATGTATGTATGTATGTATGTATGTATGTATGTATGTATGTATGTATGTATCTCACAGAATCATTGTGCTGACCTTGAAAACAAGTTACGAGCCAACTTTGTTTATTTAATCTAATTTTCGAAGTAAAAGAGACGCCGCTATGTGATTAGATAAGTTAACTATTATTTTTAATCTCAAATAATTGGCTGAACTCCAATTATAATCAAGATTAAAGTAAGGCGATTGCTTAGCTCATATTTTAATTTAAATTAGTATTTCCAACCGTGGGCGTGAAACGTGATATCTTACCTCACATGACGAAATAAATCTAGCGTGTTCGAAAACAAGGAGCTTAGGAAATATCTGGTCCAAAATAGGATGAAGCTACTGGGGAATTTAGGAGGTTACGTAATGATGTGTTACATACTCTGAACTCATCATAAGACATTGTTGGGGTAATCAATTATCATAAATTATGGTGGGCAGGACATGTAGAACGAATGGAAGAATCTATAACCGTGTCCAGGTTACTGACTGGCAGATCCGATGGTAAGAGACCATTGGGAAGATCTAGCCGCAGATGGGAGGATAATATTATAATGGACCTGAAAGAAATAGGGTGTAATGAGGGGGACTGAATAGTACTAGCTAAAGATAGGGATAGGGTGTAATGAGGGGGACTGAATAGTACTAGCTAAAGATAGGGATAAGGTGTAATGAGGTGGACTGGATATAGGTAACTCCAGACAGGATGTAGTGATGTGGACTTGATAGAACTAGCTCAGGGATAGATGGTGTACTTTAGTGGGCGCGGCAATAAACTTTCGCGTTTCTAATGATATAGAGTAAGTTCGTAGATTTTTAATATAAAAAGCTAATTTTAATGTGGGCCGACATCATTCAATATTCTCACAGACGATGCAAGAAATATCAATGTTTTGTAACCCCTGCGTATAAAAATAAATCTTGTCAGTGTCTAGTAACATTCAGACCATATTAATGATAGCCAAGAGATCCGTTCCCCTACTTATTGTTTAAAACCTCAGTTATCCAAATACAGTCCACAATAATGTAATAAATGTATTATTATAATCAGATTAACTTGTGTATAGTTACAAAGCAGTATTATTTACTTATCAAATAAGTTTAAAGGAATACGTACTTTTAAACAATAATAAGGGTTGAAACTGTAGAAATGGCAGCTGGGGGGAGTGAGGGGTGTCGCTTCAGGATTCGCCCCAGTTCGACGTAGAGCTAGTTACATTACCTGTGTAAATTTAGCAAAACTTCAGGTCTGACCATTCTCAACCCTCCTATCCGACATTACCTCTCCGCAAATAGACCATCTTGACAAATTGACCATCAGGTGAGGAGCGGGTAGCGACAATATCATTAAAGATTATGTGAAACTTTTTAGAGAGATCATTTTGAATCTTGAATGGTAATAAACAGGTTGAGTCCCAGAAGTCATTAACCCAAATCTATAATTTTCTGATACAATTACTAATGAAGAAAACTGTAAAAATTAAATACCGTAGGGTAGTTTCGTTCACACGGTTAATTTCGAATAATGAATCTAAAACTTATTTCGAAACTGACGTTGCCTATGCATTTAATGTATGTATTATATTTTATTGTAATACGTTTCAAGAAATTGTTTAAGCTTTTAGAATAATCTAATAGTATTAAATGGGGGAAAAAACTTCCATGGCATTATTCCACAGTCTAAGCATACCGGCCAAGCATCCGCCGTCTGTTGGCCAAGATGGTCCCAACATTTGTGGATATAAGGTGTCATGTGGTCAACACAACGAAACTTCTGTCCACTAATCTCAGTTTTCTAGACTGTAGCCGCTAATGATATATTCAAGAAGTTCCTCATATGCTTTATTTCCGGTATTTACGAGTGTTATTGATCGCCTGCGGAGAACAGAGTTTTGATGTAGACGTCGAGAATGTTGGTTTGATCCTGTTAACATTTCAACAAGGTACCTGACGAGGAGATACAGAGGAACGAGTCTTGCGGCTTCATGTCATCACGCACAACGTCCTAAACTAGAAATGGGAAGTTCCATGATCACGATCAACTTAACGTTCACTTAATGTAAAAAAAAAAGTGTTTGATAAAGACTAACGTAACGTTACAACTCGGGCATAGCTCAGACAATGTGTATGAACTGTTAGAAACAAATTGCTCACTTGATTGAAAGCCAAGAGTTTATGGCTGATCTGGCTGTAAGTACTTGTAATAGAAACCTACTGAAGCCAAGTGCTTGCGAGAGAAGCTTACTGAATGCAAGTACTTGCAATATAAGCTTACTAGAGCCAATTACTTGCAATAGAAGCATACTGGAGCCAAGTACTTTCAATAGAAGCTTACTGAATGCAAGTACTTGCAAGAGAAGCTTACTGGAGCCAAGTGCTTGCAAGAGAAGCTTACTGGAGCCAGGTACTTGCAATAGAAGCTTACTGAATGCAAGTATTTGTAAAAGAAGCTTACTGGAACCAATTACTTGCAATAGAAGCATACTGGAGCCAAGTACTTGCAAGAGAAGCTTACCGAAGCCAAGTATTTGCAAAAGAAGCTTACTGGAACCAAGTACTTGCAATAGAAACATACTGGAGCCAAGTACTTGCAAGAGAAGCATACTGAATGCAAGTACTTGCAATAGAAGCTTACCGAAGCCAAGTATTTGCAAAAGAAGCTTACTGGAACCAAGTACTTGCAATAGAAGCATACTGGAGCCAAGTACTTGCAAGAGAAGCTTACCGAAGCCAAGTACTTGCAATAGAAGCATACTGAATGCAAGTACTTGCAATAGAAGCTTACTGAATATACCAAATAAAGTGTAACAAGAGTCTACGATGTTTTAGAGTTCACGAAACGCGGACGAACTATACCGAAGAGGTCGTCTGCATTCCACAGAGTACTAAACAGCCCTGTTGACGTTGCTCGCAACATGATTTACTATCTATAACACGCGATGTGCCCTTCACTTAAAATTCACTTCACGTGAAAGTTCTCCCCGGGAAAACTCTTTGAGTTGAGTTAGCTGCATTCTGATGACTTGCATTTCAAAACACTAGGAAAACCTTTAAATTACGTTACGTTACATGTCCACTAATTGGACGTTACGTGAACGTTAAGTTAATCCTCATCATGGCATTAAATAGATGTTTTGAAATTATTTACAACGATATTAATAAAGTGAATGTATTCGGAAAATCCCAAGTTTTTGCTCCTAAAAACGTTTAACACCAGAACCATTATCGAATGAGTTACAACAAAGCATCAACTTTACTCATGTTTCGACCAAAGTGCTTTGTGGTTAAATGTGACTCTAACGTTGGATCTGTTATAGTCCTACTTGTCAATACCTTCATTTAAAAAAAATATATATTAATTACTGTTTCCAGCCTGTGGTCTGGATCAGTTTTTTATTCAAGCCATCAATATATTTTCAACTACCGGCTTGCTAGGCCTGTCGTAGCTTCATAATATGTCTTATAATTTAACAGTTTAAGAGTAGGCCAAGCACAACATCCAGTGCCCAGCCGTTAATTCATCACTGTGAAAGGGTAGACTCACATTTCACCCATGATAAATTTTCGGTCATGCCGGGAATCTAACCCGGGGCCCTCATTAGGCAGACACGCTACCGGCTGAGCTAAGGTGTCGGAGACGTCAATATTAGAATCAAAATCCTTATTAATAAAGCTTATTTTACTGGATTAAATTATCTAAAAGAAAGAAGAAAGAAAATATTCATCTTTACGTCAAATACACTGTCGCCACTGAATTACAGTCAAATTTTCATTAGAAGAGCATTTTAGAAAAAACTATTTTTTATGATCATTGTTGATAAATGTTTTCTATAACATTAGTGTTATTTTATAGCTATTATTAATATCTATCAAAATTGACAGCTGCAGATTACATGACTCGGCGTATAAATACGTGAAGGTAGATCCAATAATTGTGTATGTCAGATAAGGTTATTTATATAAAAAATGTACTGTACACATTCATATTCTTGAAGCTAGAGGTACATTTTTATTAGTATACCGTGATTTTGGATGTTCAAATTTGTTACACATATGTTTATGTTTAGAAAGTGCACGCTAAAGTCACCAATAAAATTACATTGGCATTTCAGTTGGTTGAGACAGTCATGGAAAATCTTTCTCGATATGACTTTTATATATATCTCTCAATCAGCTCATCGTATGTGGTCTACATATTCCTACACATCCTTGGCATGTAAATAATACTTTTCTCAGAAACGAATCACGTGACCTCGTCGCTTGATAGGAATAAGATGCTCTACGGAGCGCTGCAATTTTAATGAGAATCATCCCCTACTTATCCCTCCACCTCCTCCAAATAGATGACACCCCTCTTGAGAAGTAATGTATTCACATAATACCCCTTTAGACCTTCCGAGAGAAGGGCATTATTCATGGGTCATGCATGTGGAAGGCACAGGGGGAGGGAGTGCTCAGATATTTAGGTCGGGCCAGACGTTTGGTAAACAAATAAGCGTGTCTTTGGGACTCTTTTGATAACGTTGTCAAATGTCAATCTCGCAGGTAGCTTGACTCTATGGTAGAATTTTTGTAGGAATAACCTTTTATAAAATATGCCTACAAACTTTTCATTTTTATTTTTAATCTTGATAATTTGACCTTTTCTAAAAGGCACCCGCCTCGGTGGCGTAGTTAGCTAAAGCGCCAGTTTCGTGTTGAGCTAGACTGCCGTTGATGGGGAGATCAAGGTTCGAATCTCCCTCGGGTGAACTGGGGGTGGTTTTCCCTAAAATAGTTTTCCCCTCACCCTCCACGCAAATGAGGGTTTATTTCCTTTAAATTCAACCTTTCCAATTCCTAAACTATTTGCGTAATTAATACGGGTATTGGATTGTATGTAACCCACAACGTTGGCCTGGTGATCTAAGACGTTTCACTTGGATGACGTTGGTGGGGAAGGCAAGATTCGAATCCCGTTCAGGTGCATTTGGAGGGATTTATCTATATATGATTTTCAATGTGTGTGTTTTGTTTCACTGAGTTAGTGCGGCAGCATTTCTCCAAAGCTACCTTCCTTAACCTATCCTTAAAAATAAATCTATCATAAAATAAACTAACAGTTCACCAAAAGCGTGACAATTTCAATACGTTTTTACAGTTTTTTAAAATAAGAAAAGTGACCAGGTAAAAAAAATTGTAATATTGTTACCAACAAAATAGTACTAAAGAATTAAATTCAAAGAAAAAGAGCAGATGTATTTTTCCTATTATATTACAGAATGAGATTACATACTTTGACATAATTTGAGAAACATTTTATTTTTTCCCCACCGAACCTCGTTTCACTATTCATTTAGACTGTACGATAATTATGTTAGGGATGAGGAAGGTTGCTTTTAGATACAGTGTACCCACATTTACGTGGAGGTAAAGAGGGAAACGATTTAGGGAAAACCACCCTCAGTATACTTACCCGGGATTCTAACCCCGATCTTCCTTGTACTCGTCAGTCCCATCTATTGAGAGACCTTTCTTTAAACCAGGCGTGTCCAACCCACGACGACCCACGGGCCACTTGCAGCTCGTAGTACGGTATGGGAGGTCCACCTCCTCAAATTGAGATACACCCGAGTTGCGACTATCGGCCTAAGGTGACGGCATTCCGGCTCGGATAGCGGGAAAGCCGGATAATACAAAATCCTAGTGTAAATAATTCTTAGTATGGTTTTGCCTACATTTTTTAAATGTCTACAGAACATTTATGTTTGTATTCTGAAAATTGAAAAATGACACCTGGACACGGGAATCTAACCCGGGACCTTTGGTTTAGTACGCCAATGCTCTGACCACTGAGCTATCCAGGAATTGTCTCGTGCCCAGGGTCACTCTTCACTCTTATTTTAAGGCAGTCTCTATGATGAACGTGTGGAAATTGTCGGCTACAAATGTGTGATGTTATTAAGATCACGAGCTGTCAGATAACGCGGCCACCTTCGACTCGCTAATTGGCTTATTGCTGCCACCTGTACAATTATTATAATTGTAAGAGAATGCATAGACTTTGCCTTAAAATATCAGTGAAGAGTGAATAATGACCCAGGTCACTGGATTATTCCTGGATAGCTCATGATTAGAGCATTGGCGTACTACGTTAAAGGAACTGGGTTCGATTCCTGTGTCCAGGTGTCATTTTCCAATCTTCAGAATATGATATCTAGATGGAGTAATCCTCACTATAAGTATAAATAATAGCTCTGGCTATTATATTCTTATTTAACTTTGCTTTTAATAGAATTTACCCGTTTTCAAATGTCGATGAAAAATAAGAATACAGTATTTGTAGGGTAAAGGTAAAACTTAAATGAGAAATATTTTTTTAAAAGCTTTACTAAACAATACTTTATTTTGGAAATGGAATATCGGCTACAAAACAAGAACAAGAAGTGAAAATAGAGCGTAAACTGGGTTAGATTATACATTCAGTAAATGTTTTATAGTGGGTATTTACCGGTGTGTTTATTTTGAAACGCACTCTTTAACACCGAGAGCCGGACCAGATTATAGCAACTCTAGTGTACCTCGAATTGCTGAAATAAACAACAAAACGTGGGCTCACATAAGACCTACATGATGCTTATATGTCCCCCAAGATTGTTTAAAAAGTCACTAATGTTTAGATTTTTTTAGTATGCATTATAATATTATAATAAATTATAGAGTTCATCAAAATTTATGAAAATCTTCCAATAATACTTCCTTATGGAGTACTGTATAATTTATATTTACATCATTAATTAAACAGTCTAAGAAGTTAAATGCAATTGTGATACAGTAGGGCTCACATATCCACGGTTAATAGGTTCCTAGATCTACCGCGGTTGCGTGAAACCACGGATAATACCAAACTATCATATAGCGTGGTATTCATTTAACAAACATAAATACGGTAAAGTTTAATTGAAAAATTATTCTCTGTAAGACATCACCAACATCAAATAAGGTAATAATAACGTGTACTGTGTACTGTGTACCTACTATTCTCTATTCTTGTTGCGACGACCACTGATGATAGTAACATTTATATGATAGCACAATGGCTACGATGAGATGAAGTGGGGTGAGGGTGTAGGCATTGGGATTTATAAGCTTTTATTTTATTTTATTAAAAATAAATAAAATTGTGCAGTAGTAAACCACGAATACTGAACCGAGGATTAAGGGGGTCCTACTGTAATTTATTACCGCCATTGTGACAAGACGAGGTTCCGGTTTGCAAATAACGATCTTCCCATGAAAATCAGATTGTAGTTGAGGTAAATGCTCGTTAGCTTCTATGTAGTTTCCAGAATCGTAAGTATAGTGTGACTTGTGCGTGTATATATAGGTCTGGGTGTGTGTGCGCGCTATATTTGGGAATTAGGTCCTGTAAACCTCGTGTATGGCCACGGCCAATTTCCCAAGAACTTACGCGGCCCTCATTTGAAGGAAGGTTGGTCATGTCTGCCTTACACCATTCAGTCACCGAAGGGGGTATAAACAATATTAAGTTGTACCGGTCTGTGTTGTCATTTTTACTAAAGAATTTTACATATTCCAACTAATTTTTATTTTTGTGTTGTTTTTTTAGCATCGTGTCTTACTACCCGTTCGGGTTATTCGCCAATATACTAATTACGCTAATGCTCTAGATATGAGTACGGCTGAATTTAGCGGAAGTGTGCCCACACTTGCATTGAAGAAGTGTAAAATAATTTAGGGAAAACCCACACGAGTACACCCGACCAAAATTCAAACCCCGACCTCCCCGTCTTTAGCAGACCAGAGTGACGCCTTAGACCATGCGGTCACCGAAGCGGGATGGTTTTTAATTCAATCAAATGTGGAAATGAAGCTCATCTGATTAATATCACCTTTAAGTTGTCAAGAGCTAGTCCAGGTAGTCCCGGTGAGAGCAGAAATGAGAGTTAAAAAATAGCAAAAATATATAAAAACAGCAAGTAATCTTTTTTCTCGAGGTTATTGTCGAGGTGTGACGTGTTCCCCCGTCAGTGGGCCGCAACCCACCTCCGGGGACACCGATTGATTCGATTGATTTCCGATCTCCTAAAACCTTACCTCGTAGGGGAAAATGGGGGGGGAGGGGTGAGGAAAAGAGAATCCAGCTGGATTACTTCCGGCGCCAAGGAGGCGTAGGGGAGAAGGGGGAGGGGTGGATGACAGAGGACAGGGCTGAAATAGGCTTCCAGGGGTACAAATCAAAGAAAAAGGGAATTGCGACACGGGGGCTTCGAAATTGTGAAAGGACCCCCTGGGGAACCGTTCTTCTTCTTTCCTCATAAGTTTGATCTGTTTACAATATCTTCGAGAGGAGTGGTTGTAGATTTCTCTCTCCTTTCTTCTTCTCTATTTGCTCATCTCACTCTTTGTCGGAGTGAGTTATGACCTTAGCCTCAACCAGTTGTGTTCATGAGTTCTCCGATTGGAGGGTTAGTATGTTGTAAGTTGGAGGGTAGGAGGGCTAAATCTACCCTTAAGGGGATCTAGTTTCGATCAGGACAGTTAAAAAGTACAGCCCCAACTACCCTCCACCCCCACCCCCCTTAACTCCGCCACATTGATGGACACGCGTGCTAAACGTCAAGCTCATCTGGTTTGGGTTACCATTGACAGGGACTCCGGGGTTCGATTCCTAATCAGAGGTAGTAAAGGTGATTTTCTAAAATGGTTTCCCCCTTTCCCTCCACGCAAATTCGGGCACAAATTCTTTAGCGCAACTGTTGTGTTTATTTGCACGCATCGATGGTCGCAAGGTCTAAGGTGTCACTCTCGTGTTAAACTTGATTGCCGATGACAGGAAGATTTGGAGTTCGAATTCCAGCCATGTGTACTTAGGGTGTGTTTTTTTCCCTAAGCGGTTTCCCAATCTCCTTCCAAGCAAATGTTGAGTAAATTTTCCCTCACTTTAACTGTATTGTTACTAATACTTTGAATGCACTAATTTTATTGGACAACTGAGAAAAACTTCGATCAAATGTTTTGTTGCGAAAACTTAAAATGTCTTTCAAATATTTTCCCACCCCCTATTTCCCATCCCTCACTCCCTCTTCCTCCCGTCGATTTTGCCGGCAAGATTTGGTTTCCTTTCCATCCCCTATTGTCCTTGTCAACAAAAGGACGTCTAAATGGCTGATTGCAGACGAATGAGATGAAGGACTATTTTTAAAGTAGCTCTCGCTTTTTTTTTAACGTTGATCAACAGGACAATCCAAGGATTTAGACAAAAGGATTGATTTGTTGAAAATGGCTACATAGAACACCATCATTTTTTTGCTTCCTTTTGAAAGCATTCCTTTGTCTATATATATCTCTTTCTCTCTTTTGATCGTAGACATATGTTTGTTGGGTTTTGATTAAATATTCAACTCCGGATATTTTCATTGAAGTAAGATAATTATTTATTTTATAGTTCCGTCGAAAAGTAAATAAATAATTATCTCTAAAAAAATATCATATTTTTTAATGAAAAATCCCACCAAAAAAAAAGTAGTAAAGATTTTTTTTTTAATAAATATATTTTCGACATTTTTTGTTTATCAGGAGAATAAAAAAATTCCACGGTGTCAATACATAATCGAGTTATACCGACCGAGCGGCCGCTGTTTGTTGGAAGATATGGTGCTAACATATGCGAATAGAGGGTGCCATGTGGTCAGCACAACGAACCCTCCAGTTGTTAATGCGTATAACCCGAACTGTAGTGAGACGCATTTCTAATAATAATAATAATAATAATAATAATAACGTTAGTCTCAGTTTTCTAGGCCGCAGTCGCTACTTATTTCATTCAAGTATCTCCTCATTTGTCCTCAAGAAGCTGAGCTTACTGCGTTGCACAGAATAAAACCAAATCAAATTGAAGATTGGTGTGCTGATTTAAAGTGAAATTAGATTACTTATAATCTGTATCCTTTGATTTAAGTTTCGCCCGCAACTGTGGAAACGACGTTCAAGACGTCAGTTTCAATTTTGCTGTGGTTCACCGGTAACGGAAATTTGGTGTTTTATACATCGTTAAGTTTTAAAAACAGAATTATTAAATTTAAAACCGTGAGTCAAAAAAATGTTTTACGCATGTATAACGCAATTTGTTCTCGGGTTCGTCAGTGTATATTATATTACGAATTTTGAGTAAATATCTCCATTTTTAAACAATAGATCGAGAGAGTCCGTGTGGAGTTCCGTACCATTTATTTGTCTTAATGTTGAATGTAGGGACAGCCCGTATTAAAAGCGATAAGCCAGGAACTGGTAATAGCTATCAATACATTAGTTTCGCTATTCCTTGTTTTGAAATGATTAATTTAGTGAATGTATAGAAGTATTTTATATGACTCCTAAGTAGAGAAGAACCGGGAGTTTCAGGGCGCAAAGGGGTAATCGGTGGTGGCTGGTGGTGGGGGGTAATACCTTGTAGAT
>CABFOV010001447.1:0-20068 GCA_902141375.1 Timema poppense
AATATTTCCTCAAATTATACTTCAATAACTTAATTTACCGTATAAGAAAACATAAGAATCATAAACAATTATAAATTTGAAGTGTTTCATATTTTGTTTATTATTCCTTAGTGTCATCGTGCATGATCACGCCTTCTGTTCCATTTCCATTCCTCTATGCACAGTTGCACTTGCTCATTGTACAGGCTCTCATTAGAAATTATTTTATTGAGAAATTTACTTCAATTTAATTTTTAATGTCAATAAAAGTTGATGCTGATACTTAGAAATTAAAAATAATATTTCTAGCAAACAATATGAAATAGTAAATTCTTTTTTAATATAAATGTGGTAAGTTTGGTAAAATATGTATTGCAACAAATAGGATCAACATAGATTTTAAACAGGTTAACCAACAAAATTATATAACTAAATAGTAACTAAACTAGAGCTAGTTTTGTAGCTAAACATATTAATTAATATGAGTTTTAAATATCTTAAGCTTGAAAACATTTAATACAATATATTTTTGATATAACATTTTTAATATAACATAAATTATCATTTTAGAAAAAGACCAGGTAAAAACAGTCAAAATAATCATTTATGATTGTAGTAATCTTCTTAGCTATTTTTATTTTCATTGCTTTGTCATGGCAATACAAGTAAACAACTTCATTCTAGTATAATCCAAAATGGACGACATTATTGAATAAATGTAACGGTCGAAAGTGGTTTTAAAATTCTATTACATTATTAATGTGAACATTGAAATTAATTTTTAACAATTTATTAAGTACCTGAATGATTTATAAGTGAAAATGCTGATACTATCTAAATTAAATAGACTATGCTTAGTACTGTGTTTTAAAAATTGATTATTAAGTACATCAAGTGGAAGCTAGAAAATTACTAGCCTACAAAACTTTCGATATCGAGCATTAGCGACGAGCTTGGTTCGAAGCTTGGAATACGAGTACTTGCAGAGCCCTGCTTAGAACCATTAATTACGTGTATTATCATGAAGTGTTGGCAGATTTTGAATAAAAACTACGAGACAATATGGATAGTATTATAAACTTGGGAAAGGAATTTGAAGTTAAAATACATCAGTAAGGTGAAAGTGATAAGAGTTGGAAAGGAAAAAGGCAATGTTAATACGGTGGGACTTCTGTATATCAAACTTTCGATTATCAAAATTCTACATGCATCAAAGTTTTGGTGAATCCCCATACATTACAGGGAAAACTGTTTCTATATATAGAAAAAAATCTATGTAGCAACATTTTTTTCAAGACAAATTGAGATTCCCCCCCTCCCTCCTCATTATGACTATGATATAGGAAAATAAGTGATAAAAAAAATAGAATGTAAATTTTGTAAGAGGAAGAAGGAAATGTTTTGTCAAGGTCATTGACGACGGGTCACCTAGCAGGGTGATCTCCCTCCTTTATAAATCAGGTTCCATTTGTTTCAGTATATCTAGTCAACGGCTTATTATCTTTATTGTTTCACTCTAATTGACATTGTCTGTACAAGATGTCAAGAAGAAATTATCTCCATTTTGTGAGAAAGGGATGAGTTGTTGAATGTGGACAGTGGAATGTCAAAAAAGGATTTTGAGGTTTAATTTGGTCTTCCCCCAAGTACATTGTCAACAACTAATGAGTGGAATGATTAGGAAATTTTCCTAAATACAATAGACTGACTAGCTTCATCATGTATAAAAAATATTGTTTCTCTACATCGAAGTTTCTATATATCGAAATTGTTTATGGAGCCATCGACTTTGGAGGTCCGACTGTATATCATTTGAAGTAAAGAAACTAGATCAATAAAGGTTGTTCAAATATTTGTGGAATCTGGGTGACTTTGAATGGAAACGGTATGAAGGCAGCTAAAGGCAGGATAGCCATGGGAAAGGGAGCATATGACAGAGTGAAAAGATTGCCTACAATTTTAAGAATCCCTATTGAGCTAAGAAAGAGATTTTCAAAGTGTTTTGGGGTTATATATAGATAGGAAATATGGACAATAAGAAAGAGGGAACAAAATAAATTTTGAAGAAGGTACAGGAAATGTGAATATAAAACATATTAAAAGAAACACACAATATGGTTGTTACAATGAAAAGGAGAACACAATTCACATTTTGCGTTGCTGCAACTGAACAAAGAGGAATTGGCTATCTCTTTAAGAAAATCGATCATCATCGCCCAACCCAAGCTTCATTTTGAACTGTGTTCTTCTTTTCATTGTAACATCCATATTGTGTTTGTTCTGTTTCATATGTTTTCTATACACCTTTCCTGTACTTTATTCCAAATATATATCACAAACTACCTCAAAAAAGCGAAAAAAAGGTTTTCCTCTGAAAGATTTTATATATTCGTATCCAATGTCCTTTTCCTGTGTTTCTCCATAGTGTTATTCATTTTACATGTCCCTATCTGTGTCCTAACATCCTTTACAATTTTTCTTTTATCCCTACAGTAGTTTCTGGTTTCCTCCTCTAGGAGGTTGCATTGCACGTTTCACACTCCTCCCTGATGAGTCTCGAAAGAATGAAGCCTGAGTTGGGGGATTGGGCAATGTCAATAGATTTTTTTTAAAGAGGAAGCCATTATCTCTTTGTCCAGTGGCAGCAATATAAAATGAAAAATTGTTATTATTTCCCTTATAACAGCCATATTGTGTTCACTCCCTGTTATGTTTTCTTTCCACCTTTCCTGTACCTGCTTCCAAATATATATTACAAATTACCTCAAAAAATGAAAGGATTTTTTTCACAAGGAGTTTTAAAGAGCGAACAGAGGTATTTGGAGGGTTTTTAAATATTATTATGGAAAAGAATGGAGAAGGTGAAATGTATGGACAAGAAGAGGAATGAGAAAAATGTAGGGATTATTTAATGAGGATGATCCTGGAGGTGAAGATAGAGGAAGCAGAAGAAGAAGGTTTGTAATGTTGACAAAAATCAAGAAAGGATGAACATACACAAAGATGAGACAACTATCAGGACCATGGAAAATGGAAAATGTCAAGTTGTTTCCTCTATAAGGACAAATCCCCAAAGGAATAAGAAGTCTTAATTTAAATTGGGAGGATACATATTTGTTGGTCTAAAAGATCTGAAAAAATCGGAGCATTTCAAACCTTAAAAAAAGTATCAAACCTGGAATAGGTTTCAACCATGTGTGTGTATGCTGTATAACTTTTTTTTTTAAATCTAACTTACCATCTTTTTAAAATACCTATTTAGCAAATTGGTCTTCATCGATTTTAAGATTTAAAATTCTAACCAAATCAACAGGAAAACAGAAAAGTGACAAGTTGAGGTTGAAACTACTAGATTATTTCTTGCTATAGCTGAGTTTCACATTCGAAAAGGTTTGAGTTGAAGAGAAATAACATTTATCAATGATCTAATAATTATTATTAGTGCAAGGTGGTAATGGTTTTCAAACTTTTGACAAAACCATTATTAATGAAGCAATCTGATACGAAAAGGATTTGATTGTTATTTAAAAGGAAATTTACTAATAAAGAGGGGAGAGAAAAAACTTTGAAACAATTGACAGGTATATAAGCTCTAATCCCAATTTTCTAGGTCTGGTAGCACACCTACACTGAATTAAAATGGATGATGGCTTGATATCGAAAATCATTGTTGAAAAGGGAAAACATTTATTGTAATGTTTGCTATGAATAGATGCAAACAAAATTTTACACCCTTTTATAGGCTACGATTAAATTTATAATTTATGTATCATGTGTTTAAACAAATCCTGTTATTATTTTCTGTTAAATCTTTATTATTATTATTATTATTATTTTGTGTTTAACCTTAAGTAGTATGCTAAATAATAGATAATATAAAAATAGTCTAATAAAACCTTTACAAATTAAAAAAAAGTTTTTGTCTGTTTAGGAAATTCAATTTACTTGTAGAAATTATATTGTTATATGTATTTAAAAAGTATTGATAATTTTAAATTATGTAAGAACAATATAAGAAAATAACACATTTTATGACTATAAAACCATTAATTAATTTTTCCCACTTTCCATTAAACTGGTTAAGTTTGTAATTAGTATTCCTATTTTATTGTTATAGGAGAGTCTGGAACGAGTTCAAGGCCTTTTACGCATTACATCAGAACAGCAACATCAAGATAATCTTGGTCTAAATAAACAAAAAGGGGGGAGGTCATTGGCATCGTGGGAGTCAAATTCTCAACCAAATGGAACAACAGGAGGACCACTTACATCAGTCTTATCAAAAACTTCTTTGGTACATTTAAATACTGGTAATAATATAGCTACTGATGACAAAGAATGCACTAAGAGACTTGAAGAAATACGGAGAAAGCAAATCAAAGTTGAACAAGAAGAGAAAATGTTTAGAGAGGCAGCTAAGAGGCGGGTAAGTTTATTTATATGTTTAACTGGTATTGGCCAAAGTGTAATTTATTTTCGAGTACATTTCTACAATAAAACTAGTCGTTTCAATTGTTTACCTGTTTCATAGATTATCATTTATTAAAAGCATATTAAAAAATGTGTTAAAATTATTATTATATATAACCACTCATTTAAAATATTTCACCTTTGCTTAGTATTTTAGGAAAACAAATATTTTTCGTTTACACAAAGAACTGCCCACTGCATCCTAATTCCAAGACCATCATATTATTTTGCTTTTTTGTAGGTATGATTTTTTTTAAATCTAATATATATTAAAAAACACAAAACATCTTTGTTCAGATTCAGAAGTATAGTTAAAATAGTTTGTTACACAATTGAGTCTGCAGTGTAAACATTTTATTCTATGGTTGGTTATTCTTTGATCATAGTTGCTAGATATTAAAAACGGAACTCTTTTTTAAAAAGAATATACGGTATACGCTCTATTGATTGCTGCACACTGATTAATCAATAATGGTTATACCTTAAGTATACAAATTAAAATAAATAGTTATTCAAGAAATAATCTTAGTAAAACATTCAACAGACAGACACTCAAAAGAATTTTAACAGGAAAGTAATAGAACTAAAGTGTTATAAATGATAAAAACACTATCAATACTATAATATAACAGTTTTATAATCAACATATTATATTGGATGCTATTTATTTTTTAAACACACACAATAACACATTAATTATATTAATAATACTAGTGTTCTCTATGTATACCTGTAGAAACAATTAAACAGAAACTAAAAAAGACGAGGAGTTGAGCTCAGTTTTCTCATCTTCTTGATACAGACTGGCCAAATCTGTCTGTCTGTCTGTCTGTCTGTCTCAATATTCTTATAAAACACATGTATATTTTGTGTATAATACAGTTATTCTTTATGAATGGTGAATTAGTATTGTATCACATTTGGGTGGAGGAACATTTACATTAAATAAGGTACAATTCAATTTCACTATTAATCACTTATAAATGAAACCCTTGTCATATTAAAATATATAGCTGCTAATGTACTACTGAGAATACAACATTTTATATAGCAGATTATCTTAAAATAGTCATTTGAATGTCTTTTAGCCTTAGAATAAGACAAAAACTGAATTATCAAAAGCTCACTAATTATAAATAAAAAGCAAAATATTTTATCATTAATGATTGAACTTTATGTCAACATCTTAAGGACTCTCAATAATCTAGTTTATTGTTGTATAGGGGTGTACAAAGCTAGTTTTTCCAGTTTGAAACAAAGTTGAAGATAATATTTCAAAATATTCTTGAAGTTGAATCAAAGTTCGAATAAAATAACGTCTTATAATGGTTCTGAAGACAAAATATTTTCTTAAAACATTTTTAAGTGTTTAACATTACTCTGTCTATTTATATTTAAAAAGTTCAATTTCTAACATATTAGGCCTATAATACTATTACATTTTGATTCTATATTAGATTATCTTGGTCTGATTCCATTCCTTCTTATAAACATATTTTAATAAACTAATAAGTCTAATTTAACAATTTCCCTGAAATTTATATTTGTTGGTGCATAAAAGGTTAGGTTAAATTAGGCTTGTGATTAGTTTCTTGTGAAACATATTAAAGAATGTTTGTCAAAATATTGATAACCACGCACTTTAATGCATCCAACGCCATTTAAATATTTTAGTTTTGGAGCTACCATTTATTTAAAAAAAATACAATATTAAATTTAATACAAGATATTTTAAAAAATCTAATAGCTGCACTTGTTAAATTTTATTATTATTATTATTATTATTCTACCACCATAATTTAAAGTTAATTTCAATTATCAGAAACTAAGGGGTTTTCCTAAAAACATTTAGCTTACCAATGGTTTTACTTGATATTACATTGTTTCTTATTGCTTTGATGACCCCATTGTCTAAGGTGCTACTCTCACAATATACTAGATTTCCGAGAACAGGTAGATCGAAGTTGGATACTGGTCGGATGTACTTTGGGAAATTTTTCCCGAAATGTTATTCCAATCTCTCTTGCCATGCAAATTGGTTGCACTTCTTCAAAATTCAACCTTCCTCATCCCTAACCCATAAGCGTAATTAGTACATTGGCATGTACTTGGATTGGTAGTAATAATTAGTGCTAAGAAACAATCATTCAATTATAAATTATTGATAATGTTTTAAAAAAAAAATTCACAGCTAAGGTTTAGTTTTGAAATAATCTGAAGCTTAGATTAATGTAGCATTTTTATTTTCACAGTTTTGTTTTTAATAGAAGAAATGTTTTTTTAGCAGATAAGTGCTTGTGGTGCTAGGAATATTTAACTGTATATAACTTAACAATGGGAAACTATTTAATGTTCCTGAAGGTAGTTTGATTGATGAGTGGAAGCTTTTGCAGCTTGGGGACAAAATTCATTAAATTGATGAAGAAGGTGTTAAGAGTAGACAAATCTTGGAGCCATTTATTCATATTGTATAATCCAGCTGAAAACATCAAATATCCAACTCTATGTAAAGTTGTGCAAGCTTCTCTATCTCTTTCCCATGGAAATGGAAATTTCGAAAGGAGATTTTCCTGCTCAAGTAAAGTCCTCACATAAGATCGGGCCCAAATGTCATAACATATGTTAAATCTATATCTAACTATAAAATATGCATTACACCTGTGTAATCAACAAGAGCTAGTACCCATCACAAGAAATTTATTAGCTCCACCTTCAAAAGAAGATTAAAATACTCAAAAAATCTTTAATAGCACAATTCTTTAATACAAAACCTAAAATATGATTTAGTTGTCTTTCCTAACTCTTTTCCAAATAAAATATTGCCAACCATTGTTTTTAGGCCATACCCCATCTAGGATCAAAGCTAAAATTACATTTCTTTTTAAATTTATTTTGGTGAATTTCCTAATGTTAAGTTAAACTTTGGTCTTTTTTTAACTGGCTTTTTTGGAAGGTGATAAAGAAAAATACACATACATAATTTTTACTGCCGGTATATTATTTTCACTTTTAGTCACATTTCTTGTACCTTATCTCACTTTGGCACTTGCATCCCTGTAAAATAAATTGTGAAAAAACTGTTGCACATGGTCAACAAGTTGTAGGCTATCGTATATTCATAATTTTGATTCTATTTTATTTCAGCAATAGAAATATTTATAAAATCATTTTTAGTAGGTATTCCAAAAATAATATAATCAATATTATTTTTAAAAACCTTTCTGGTATTGAAGGAAAAAAAGTGTTGTTTTAAAAACCAAACACTTGGTAATTACATAACAGTTAACCAAGATGTTTGTCTCTTTGTATTTTTTACACATAGCAGTTTTACTATCAGAAGCTCTTGTGAAAAATCCTTGAATTACACTTTTATATTTCTTTATTTAAGGTTTTTATTTATAAAACTAAATCTATTAAAACATTCATGCAAATGAGAATAATACAAAAGATAGACCAAAAAAAAACAGATAGACATGTGATTATAAATAGTTAGTGAATTACAATGTCGAAAGTTATCTTAATTTATTATTTAATTTTAAAGGTCATAGTTTAACACCGGGGGAAAAAAATGGTTCACCAGTACTAAGTAAAGTACATACACTTTTATTTGTTTATCATTTTGATGCAAAATTTACTTATCAACATTCTGACAAGTTTTTATTTTTATCGCCTTGCGCATATATCTGCAACGTTTTATTTAAATGAGTTGTTAGTAAAGGTCTATATTTTGGGTTGAAACCTACCAAATCCTTAAAAACTTCCTATCAATTTATTATGAAATATTGAAAATGATTCACTTGAGAAAAATAATGCCAGATTCAAAGCTAAAATATTATTTTAAAATTCTCTGTTGTTTTGTTAAAATGAAATAACAAAACAATCATAAATTTGTATCATTTGAATCAAACAGGCCATATGGAAATGAACATAATCAACTATTGAATGATATTAGTAATCAATACTATTTCAATATCTTGTCAAAATTTGTTTATAAAAAGAAAATGAGATATAAACTTACCTTTAAAATAAAATACTGCAATAACTATTTATTAAAATCACAAATCTAAGCTGAAATATAAGAAAATTAAATTAAATCACCACATCAACAATCATGACTGACCTGTTTACCTTTTTTTGCATCAGTAAATCGATACTCAAACAATATTTAATTAATCTATGTATTACCTATAAATCAATAGTGCCCATCCTTCATTCTTAAACCCACACAGATCATTTTGATCTAAAAGTATTAAACAAGTTAATAGTTTATTATCAAAATAAATAAATCTTTATTCAATTAGAATTGTGAATTTTGTGTCATAAACATGACTATCATGTGCCAAATTTTAGCTTCAAATAATAAAAATTTAAAATATGTTTATTGAAAATTAAAAAATCTGTTCTTCAAATATTTTGGAGCAAGAATTTTTTGTCAAAGTCGAAGGTAGTAAACATTTGATTCTACTTTGTTTTTCAAAGCTTAGCACACCCCTTTATTTAAGGATGAAATAGGTGCTATATGAATTTTAAGTGAACTCTTAAGTACTTTGAATTAGTATGAAAAAAATCTCAAGAATTAGCTCATTCTGTAACCTTGTTTGCCTTATAATTATTACTAATTTATAAAAATTTTAAATTATTACATTTGAAATAAATACATTCTCACATACTAGAACATCTTTAAATAAATCTTGCCTGAAATCAATTTTTTTTAAATGCCTAGCATGTAAGTAAATTCTATATATTTGATATAGTTTGCTAAACTTGAATTTGTTATTATTTCAGGATGAAGATTTAAGACATCAATCATACCTTCTTCAAAGTGCTCAGCATCAAACAAATAAAGAAAACATTAATCAAGTACAAAATGTTGGTCCCCATAATTCCCAGCATACACAAAATACTAACTTTGCGTTGTTAGTTAGGCCCCATAACCAAGGGCATTCCACACTTACAAATCCTAATACTGTGAACAATAACAATAATCATAGTTCTAACAACAACCATATACTAAGTCAATATTCAACTCCACTTACGCCAAAGTTAGGGGACCCTAGTCAATTAAGACTGGATAATTTGGTCATTAATGGCCCAGCATCTCCATCACATCACATAACCTTTCAATCTCCAGTTTCTCCCCAGCAATACAATGGTTATCTTGTAACAAAGTCTACAATTTCAAATAGCTACCAGCATGAGCAAATAAAGTCTCCCCCCGCTGTGCAAAGTCACAGATTTGATCCCTCAAATAATTTTTATGAAAATCAATTGGCGAATAATTCTAATGAACCTTGTGGAAATGTGTTACAAGTCCAAAGTGGTGCCCAGCGACTCGACTCACTTTTATCTTTAAATGATCAGGGTGGAAACAACACAGCCCCACAGCCTCCAGAACGTGGCTCCTCATTCACAGTTATGTCCCAGACTCATAGTGTCCTGAGAAACTCTTCAAATACACTCACAGGTTCAGGAGGATCTTTGGGTGTAATGCCAACCAACACTTCAAGTACTTTAAAATTATCTGACCATGGGCACCAAGGTGTAGGTACAGCTACTATCAAGAGAGTCTCATTTCACGATCCTAATGCTAATCAACAGACACAATCTCAAACAATCGAGCAAATGAAGGAGGATCCGAATGTGAGTTAATACTAATAGTCAAATACTATTAAAATATTTTTATGTTCATAATAGTATCAGGAAAATTTATCAATAAAGAAATATTTTAATAATGGCTACTTTTAATTCAAAGATGTTACAAAGCATGCACAAAAAGTGGGTTATTACAATTTTGGTCAATTATATGATTAATAAAAAGTGCTTTCAGATCATACCATTGCAAATTTTTTTAATATGTTTTAGTTTTGTTTCTTTTAAAGTTAAATTAATAAATATAACAAAGCTGATATACCCTTTTGTTCCTAATAAATTATTTTAAAATTATATTCACTAAATGATACATTTTAATATATTTTGATTTTCCTTCTTTTGGGATAGGCCTACAAGTTTTATGGATGCCCTTTTATATTTTTTGCTGGATTAATAAAATGAAAGGTTTGGATAAAAAGAAATATAAAGTTGTATGTACACCCCATTTATTCTGAAAGGTAGCAAGCTTGCCTTGATTCAACACTGTGGAACACCATATGATATGGGACCTTATTGTAATCAGTCACGATAAGACTGCTACCTCTTAGGTTAAACCAAATAAATCATCCTTTAAAAATAAGCTTTTACAAATTTATTGTTTCTCTTATAATAAAGTAGGCTAAAGAAAATAATTTATATGATTTTAAAAATGTTTCCATTTTGAACTGACACACCATGTCAAAGTCAAATAATTTATATGATTTTAAAAATGTTTCCATTTTGAACTGACACACCATGTCAAATAATTTGACTTTATTGAGCAAGCTAGTGGTCAAATAGATGTAACTCATTTTCAAGCTATAAACTATATCCCAGACATCTGAGTGTTAAGGTTTTTGGGATTTTTAATACTACCTTTAAATTTTAAAATAATTTTCATTGTGTCCAACAGTTAAAAAATTATGTAAATAAATACCTACATAGGCCTTCACTGCAATATTAAAACCTAAAACTTTCAAACATAAGGAAGCAAAATATTCAATGTGTATTTTTAGAAAATGCATTAGTCTTTGCTTGTAAACAGTATGAGATCAGATAATAGAAATATCACCTTTACTACACCTAAACGAGAGTTAACATTAACATTTTGTCATGACCAAGCACACTTATGCCCACATCTTTAGGTTTTAAAGTAAATTTCATTTTAAAAGTACAGTTCAATATTTATTTAATGTTTTATTGTATTATGTCAACATGTCAACTGATCTAATGTTATCAAACATTGGCAACACTTTTGAAAATACTTACACATTGTTTTACATTACTTTAGCAAATCTTTATGATTATTACTAACTGAAAAACTGTTGATATATTTTGACTGAGAAACTTTATTAGTTTAAGATGAAATAACACAACTATACATAATATTGGTTATAAGATTTGAAGCAAAGCAAAAAAAAATTTTAATACACTCACCTTCAAAATGATTAGGTAAAATGAACATCAGAATGGCAATCGGAAGTTTAAATGTGTGTGTTATTATAGCTTGTTATTTATTTAAGTGTTGATTTATCAACCCTAAAAAAATTCTTATTCAGGCCAACTTTTATTGCAAGTTTTCTTCTTGCAAGATGTGGCAGTTCAAAACTGCCCTTTTTTTTTAAGGCTAATCACATTAATAAAAGATGCCACACCTAATCATGAACACAGGGATCCATAAGACAAACTATTAAGGAGACACAGCATAATTATATATAATAGACACACTACATCACAATGATCACATGGCAACGAACTGCTAAGTACTGTATAGTAAAAAAAAGCAGCGATTATGGCCACATGACCTATGTAAATGTTTTGCCTCAGAAAAAAGAAATAAAATCGCAACATGAATAAACTTATTTAATGTACATATATACTTAAATCATAAATATCTTCCTTTTATTAAATTAAATATAGGAATTGTGTAATAACATTCCTGCCCAGTTCTGTAATCAATGAAACCTTCATACATTAACAAGATTTAACTTTTGAGCAAAATAATTAAACTTAACATAAGGCAATGATTTAGTCATTATATCATAAATTTGTTCATTTGTTTTTTCTTTCCTAAAGATCTGAGATCTCTCAAAGTGATGTCTAACATCCAAATGCTTAGACCTTTTAGTTTCAAAGGTTTGAGCTGTTTTAATAGTGGGTTGATTGTCCTCATATAGAACTATCGGCTCAAATGGTTCACAAAATTCACTTAACAAATTGTTCAAAATTATGCTCTCAGACAATATGAAAGTGCATAAAATTCTGATTCACAATCATAGCTACAATCTATTGTTTTCAGAGCTCCAACAAATAATATTTAATTTAACGATAAAGCCCGATACACTTTTTCTATCGTTTGTATGAGAGGGCGAAGTCAGAATCGGCATAAGCACAAATTCTCTAATCTGTATCATCTGATCTTACGAAATTCAAACCTATATCCTCTGTATGTGTTACATATTGCAATACATTTTTCAAATGTTTCCAATGAATCAAATTAAAGCCATTTTGGAATCTACCAAAGTATGCTACTGAAAAACATATATCAGGAATCGATCCCAACATCAAATGCATGAGACTCCCTATAAGTTCCTTGTATGGAAACTTTTCCCCAACATTTTGTTTATCTTTTACCAAATTTAATTTAGATTCCAAAGAATTTGACTTGGTCTACATTTAATCAATTGAATTTTCTTAATATCTTTTGAATCAAAATTGGTTGACCAACCACAATATTGCCATTGTCACACTTAATAATATCCAAACCTAAAAACTGATTCTTTTTTTTGTTGCAACTTAAAGCTCTCATTTCCATCTTAGACATCAAATGTGATTTAATGATTTCTAATTCAACTTTAGAATTTGACACACAAAATAAATCATTCCAAATTAAAATGTATGTTGACCCATTATAATATAAGCAAGGATCTACCTTTTATCTATTAAAATTTTCTTTGATTAATTCTTGATTAACATACTCATGCCAGCACTTGGGACCTTAACTTAAACCATATAAGGGCTTTTTTTTAAATAACACACTTTCCTTTCATTGCAATGTAAGCGTTCCGGTGGCTTAATAAACACTGGCACTTTAAAAGGGCTCTTCAAGAAAATAGACTTGACATCAAGTTGTTGCAGTTGTAGGTTCCTCTTAACTGCAATTAACAAGACCCTCAGCGTCACCATCCGAGCAACCGGAGTGAAGATCTCTTCATCATTCAGTGAAGGCTGCTGGTAGCCTCAATCCACAAGCCGGGCCTTTTTTTTTTAATGAACATTAACATTCACCATCTTCTTAGTGAAAACCTAGCATGAATCAATAACTTTGGTGTTGGTAGGGGGATCAACTCATTAAAATGTACAATTGGTTTCCAGCGAGGATAGTTCTTGTTTTATTTCTAGTCTCCGGTCACAAATAAAAACTAATTTTCAGTAACCATATTTACAGTGTTTCTAATTTTAGGGCAATTTTTCATTACATGACCTCTTAGTTTACAATGTAAACACAATTGAATATCTTACTTCATCTATAAAATTCACCTGTATCCCATTTCCAATTTTGTATTCCTCTAGAATATTAAAAAAAAAAAAAAACACGTTGGGGATCTTCAGACGCAGAGACATTCTTCTTTTATCTCTCTTCGGATAGTAGGGTGTTTTTAACATACTCAACTGTCACTGCAGATTTGTCCTCACTAAACATAATGTCCATGGCTGAAACCACACTGTTAAAATCTTGACGCATAGCATCAAGTATTTGGTTAACAATTTCACCTTCATCCATCTTGCCTCCAGCAGTTGTGACATCAGCGCGTGCCACTCCAAATTCCTCAAAAAATTCCTGCAATGGTTTGTCATTGTGATATACCATTTTCTCCCAATTGTTTTGTGCATTAACAAGGGCTTTCATGCCTTTCTTTTCATTAGTAGATAGCAGAGCTTCTATGTTGTCCTTTGCTGTATTTTTCCATATAATCTTTGTCAGGAGATTATCTGCAATTTCTCGATTCACCATGATGTTACATACATGCTTTTACATCTTCATCCTTAAATTTTTGCAATTCACTCTTTTCTTCAGGTGGGTCACCGATCAAAAACTATAATACACCGTTCTTTTCTAAAAGTAATCTCATCCTGAAATCCTAGTTCCATTAAAAGGTTAAAAACAGGAATGCAAACAACCAGACACCGCCATGATGCCGTCTCACCCAACCCATTGCAACATCAAATATTAACTTTGTACCAACTATTCTAACAGTTTTTACTCACAATCCACAGTTTATTCTTGGCTCACAATCTAATAATGAGTGCAGAGAGCCATATATAAGACAAACTACTAAGGAGAAACAGCATAATTATATGTAATAGACACACTACATTGCAATGACCACATGGTAATTAACTGTTAGGTATTGTGTAACAAAAAAGCAGCGATTATGGTCACATGACCTATATAACAATGTTGCCTCAGAAAAACAAAACAAAATTGCAACATGACTAAACTTATTCAATGTACACATATACTTAAATCATAAATATCTTCCTTTTACTAAAACAAATATAGGACATGCATAACAACAAAATGAACATCAGAATGGCAATTGGAAGCTTTAAATATGTGTGTTATTATTTTTTTTGTTCTTGATTTAAGTGTTGATTTATCAACCACTAAAATATTCTTATTCAGGCCAACGTATTGATAGTTTTCTTCTTGCAAGATGTGGGAGGTCAAAACTGCTATTTTTTCAAGGCTAATCACATTAATAAAAGATGTATATGATAAAATATTAATATTTAAACTTTATATACTCTTACTAAACCACTAAACATTGTATTGTAAACAAAGCAGAAACTTAAATAAATTGGAAATAAAAATTTGATTCATTTACAAATTGATGCCTTAAGAGTTTAGAAAGAAAACAAACCGATTAATCAATATAATAACATAGAGGTTTACTCACAACTTTTCAACCAAAATCACTTTCTCACCGGTGGCTAAAAATAGAAAAAAGTAGGAATACAACATGATGGATGGTTCATCGTTTATACATACATTTTCAAAAGGCCTATGATTCAATTAAAATAATTAAATTATATGAAATTGTATCTAAGTTTGGGATACTCAACTTGTCAAGCTAATGGATATATGTTTGACTGTAAAGCATTGCAGGGTACTGGTTGAATGTCACATATTAGACATATTTGAAATAAGTAATGGGTTGAAACAAGGTGATTCACTTTCACCCATTACTTTTTAATCTACCCTTAGCTCGGGTATCTTAACAGCTTTAAAACCTGTCTTTAAAATCTCACTTTTGAATAAATAATATTAGTCAATATTAGGGTATGCACGAGAGTAGGGAAGGGTAAGGGTTTAAATAGTGCAATTAAGATATACAGATTATTTAGCTTTATTAGGCAATAGTAAAGAAGGTAGAGGTTAGTAAGGAAATGGGTTTATAACTGAATACAGAAAATACATATAGGATAAAACAAAGAACACAGATTGAGGATGATAATTTGTAGATTACTTCGAGCAACATATCATTTGACAGGGTTAATGAGTTTAAATATTTAGGAATAATTTTAACTAGCAATAACAATATTAGATTGGAAATTAGAAAAACAATACAGTAGGAAAATGCATGCTATTACTCGGTGAGTAATTTGTTAACATCTTGCTGGCTGTTAAAGGAATGTAAAACTCAAAATATACATACAATTATTTTACTGGTTTTTTCTATGAGTATGAAACGTGGTCTCTTACCTTACACGATGAAAAAATTAGGATCTATGAAAACAAGATGCTTAAAAAGATAGTTGGTCAAAAAAGAGATGAGGATACTGGTGAGTGGAAGAGTTTATATAATGATGTGTTACATAGCTTGGGCTAGTAACAAGCCAATTTTAGGATATTCAAGCCTTGTAGATTTTGGTGGGCAAGACATGTAGCACAATTGGGAGAAACTAAAACTATGGCCAATTTATTGACTGACAAACCCATTGGGGGGAGACCATTGGGAAGAGCTAGATGGAGATTGGAGGATAACATTAGAATTGACTTCATAAGTGTAAATCTAATGAATAAAGCTCACCTGTGGAAATATAAATAAGGGGGGATAATCCAATGAACAAAGGTGACTTCTTTCTTTTTTCTATTTCCTATATTAGAAATAGTCAAACACAAATTTAAACACTAATTTTTAAGATAAAAAAAAGAAAGAAATATGATGACACCTTAGTGCATCGGATTCTTCCCACATTTTCCCTCTTTTTCTTAGTGTGTTTACTTGTTTAAATTTACCCTAATTAGTTTATTTTTATCAATATCCATTATTATAAAATTATTTAACCATTGCTAAAATTAAGAATGGGCCTGAAAGATATAGTTTAATGAGGGGGACTGGATATAGCTAGCTCAAGGTATATGGCATATTTTTATAGGTGTAGCAGGGAACCTTAAAGTTGCCACTGTCATAGAGTAATTATTAGCACCATGTCTTACTACCCATTCTGGTTATATGCCCTTACGCTAATGTGTAATGGTAGGGTGATTGTGAAATGAAATGTAACTTCAGTGTAACGTGAGATCCGAACCATGGTGGAGGCCTGGCATTCCACACATTCACAAGTTGTGATTAATACACGTCTTGTCAGAGGTGAAGGAAGGGTTTGGCAATCAAATAAATCTGTGCTGGGCTTGAGGATTGAACCCTGGACTTCCAGCACAATAGTCTGACACCTTACCCCAAGACTGTCAGGTCACCTCATCGAGTAATTAAGTAAGCGAAGGATTTTCACTTTTTAATTTAAATGAGGAATTATATACTTATTTAGCCAGTATATTATTTAGCTTTTAAAATTACTGAGTTTTTATTTGTAGTTTGCAAATTTTGTTGACGGTAAACCGATAGTACCCTATTGGCCCAAAAATAAGCTGCAATTTTTTCCAAGAAACAACTCTCATAATACTCTAATGTGGCCTATAATTGCACTTTTAGATAATACATATTCAATTTTGTACATATAGGATACGCATGTTGTTAAATCGATCGAAGTTAATAGCCACCGCTTTTTAAAAATTGATGAACCTTGATAGTTGCCAAAATTATTTAAAAATTGATGAACCATGACACTTGGCAAAGTTATTTAAAAATAGATGAAGAATGACTATCTTATTTGTGTGTACAATATTTGAGCCATAATAGCTGCCAAAATAAAATTAGTTTCTTCAGCGCATTCTATCAGCAATAAGGGAGCTTAAATATTTTGAGTTAGATTTTGTTTCAGTATGTTGGTCAACATTTATTCTATTGTGATAATAATAATTCAGTGTGTGTGATAAATAATTTTTTTATTCCTCTCAAAGTATCTCTTTTTTTCCAAGCGATTTAATTTTTTAGTGCAAATAGTGTGGTTTTTTTCTCTGAAAGTGATTTTATATATTTAAGTAACCTAATTTCAAGTGTAGGCATGGCACTTATGGCAAATAATTTATTTTCAAATGATTTAATACACACTGATCATAATTAAGTGGGAATATTGTTTTTTTTTCTCTGAAAGTGGTTGACAATTTAGGGTGCGGCCTATTTTCGGGTAGTTCTCAATCTTTGGTAACAATATATAATTTAAATAAATTGTAATCATTGTTATCATAGCTGTATAACCATTCTGTAGTTATTATCTCCAATGATGTTTAATGAAGCTTAGTTATATATAGCTTGATGAGTAGCTAACAGGTTTAAAATCTGTATTGAAACTTTCACTTTTAATACATGATATTAATGTCAATAAATTTATAATTAAATACTTGGGTACATAATTGCATTTTGTCAACATTTATTAAGAAAAATAATGTGTGTCTATGTTACAAACCAAACATAGCACCACGATTAGAAAATGTATACAACATATTTTTACACCATGGTAACACTCAATTTTTAACACTAGAAATTTAAACTATAATTTTTTTCATTTAGTCAATGCTTGAAAGTAATTAGTCCTAGCCAGAACTCTAAATCTTTAAAAAAATCTAATGTAAAACAAAATGAATGGCATGCCTAAGAAAATAAGAATTGAGTGCCTCTATTAATCCACTCACTTCTAATGTGATGTACAAAATTTTCAAAAGATCCAATTAATTTCATTATAAAAGTGTTTATTTATTGATAATAATTCATGACTAACATAACACTATGTCTACACTTTTATCACATTTTGTAGAGAGACACTCACTGCACACATAAATAAAAGTATAAATTTTAGTATAAGGATTTGAACTCCTTTTCAAATATATATTAATTTAGTATACATATTTTATGGGTTTTATTTGTTTCTAAAAATCATAAACTAATAAATAAGGGTGTCACAAACTGCTAAAAATAGAACCCCTCCAGTTTTTAATAAGTCATTTTAGAAATCACTAAAATTTCTTTTAACCACATTGAATACTAGAAATGAAATGTATGGTTCAACTTTTAATCTATTGTCTTTATATTAAAATAATGGTTGCAACATATCAAAGACTGAAACCTTTAAATAGATTTAAAAGATGATTTATTATTCATTCCAAATCTTTGGCCTGAATAAGAACTTTTCACATAGATCCAATAAGGTATACATAAATACAGACGTTATATGCTAGTATATATGCAATTTATGTTATAATAATTTTGATTTTTCCACAGCATTTTATCAATGAAGCTGAGAGTATGCTGTCATCTCCTAAAAGCCCAGATAGTGGTTCATTTTTAGCAAATACGCCTGGTGTTATTGGTGCTCAAGAAGTTTACAAGTTAGTTTAATTATTTTAACTAAAAATTTATATTAATATTAGGTTCAATAATACATTTACATATTAGTTTCATAAATATGAATAATAAATTTAAATCGACGATTACAATAAAAAGAGAGAGAAAGAGCTTAAGTATTTTAGTGGTTATATTTTCATAAAGTTAAGGTAATACTCTAATTGGAAGTAGAATTATTATATCTGTGTGCAGGCTATTTAATGACAAAAAAAAGCAATACCATGGTTGTGGTATTAATTATGACAGCTCTCTTAAAGGATGAAGCAGATAATAAAATAATATCTTTCATTAGCTTCTGACCCAATACTATTATAAAACTTATAGTAGAACATAAAAGTTAGCAAACGAGGGATTAGTAGAAGAGTAATGTTTAGAGGGGAGACTAGTAGTCTGGTAGTGTTTACAAAAGGGTTTGGAGCTCAATTTTATCAGAATAAAGACAATTCCTTTAGTTATGCCTAGCTAGGGAAACCTAAAGAAATATATTACTTTGGATGCTTTGGTCAGATAAAACTTAGTGTGCTGCGTATAAAGATGATTTTGTATTAAATTTTTGGAATATTTGGATTGTAGAGTGAAAAAGACTTCAAAGATATAATTTTTAATTAGAGGATCATCTTTATAAAATTATCTGGTAAGAATTACTATAGTTTTATTAGTAAACGAAATTAGATGCAGTTTCATATTGTTTGCACAATTACAATACAAACTTGTCAACAAACTTTAAAAAAAGATTAGAGAAGTTAGGTGGGACATGATACTGACATGACTTGGACCAACTGATAGGCAAGCTCATGCACTCATGCATAGAACAAAGTGATAAAACAGTCAACTTGCAAACACCATTGGATAACTGGTAGATAAACATCGGATCCAATTAAGAGTGGACCAAGTGACTGACAATTATTTAATACATTGCAAACAAAGTGTTTGACAACGAAGTTGTAAATGGGAAAGAACCTTTAAAATCCATCAAGAATACTTTTTTTTTTTAATCCAATATACAAATGTACTAACTACTCATGTATGTGGTCACACGGTTTAATGCTTCACTCTAGCATTATACTGAATTACCAGTGCTAGGGAGATCAGGGTTTGAATCCATTTAACATATACTGATTTTTTTCCCTCTAAATGTGTTTCACTTTCACAACAACAGGAGTCACTACATGTAACCCCCC